>CAHIKZ030005533.1:155000-185000 GCA_903632075.3 Acanthosepion pharaonis
ATTTGGTCAAACCCAAACTCAAACAAAAACATTGTTTTCAATCGTTATGAGTCTCTCTCGATTGAATAGAATTTTATTATAAATAATTGTCTTGTAAATGGAATTTTTAAAGCATTCTGAATGTTAAAAATAAAGAAAAAAGTGTGCAAGAGAATAAGAAACACTACCAGCCAAAAAAAAAAAAGTGAAGTTTTGTTTTATCGGCTGAAAAATATAGGAAATCCGCTCCCATATTTAAAGAAACCCACACACACAAACAACCCGATGTGAGTTGTCCCCCTTCCATTTTCACGATGTCTCTTAATCGTGTTTTCAAATTGATTTTGTGCAAAAACAATTATATTTTTCCCATTTTTTGCGCTGTTAGAACCACCACAAGGTAATTTTATGTAGTCCTGTGAAGTTTTGTTGAAATCAGTTGAAAAATGTAGGAAATCCTATCCAATATATAAATGTTACAGACACACACACACAATCTGCGTTTTATAATAAGTAAGATTACTGCTTTATTTGTAATTATAGAAGTGGGGAATGTACAATTCTGTACATACACACACACACACACATATATATGTGTATATATATATATATATATATATATATATATATATATATATATATATATATATATAAGTGAACATTGAGTCAACACTCAGTGGCGACAGTCTGTTTCATGGTAGACGGCCTGACGATTGCGTCTAACTAACAGGAAAAGGCCTGTCGCCTCTGAGTGTTGACTTCAATGTTGACTTTTATATTTATATTTACATGCGCTCTATCTCTGATATTGAACACTTTATACCATAAATATAGCACACGTTAAAACTATATTTCTGCATATATATATATATATATATATATATATATATATATATATATATATATCCTTCGTTAAATATGATGGAAAGGAAGATTTTTTAACTTTTTATATATATATATATATATATATATATATATATATATATATATATATATGCATGCAGACATATAGTTTTAACGTGTGCTATATTTATGGGATAAAGTGCTCAATATCAGAGAAAGAGTGCAAAACAAATTCGTTAAATATAATGGAAAGGAAGATTTTATTAACTTTACATACATACACACACACACACATTTTATATATATATATATATATATATATATATAGTCGTCCACACACATTCTGTTTGTTTCGCTGTCTTACAGCTCCTCGGTGTGACTAGACATGTGATTGCTTCAAATTGGGATCGAAACACGACCGAGCAAACATCAGTCGGAAACTCTCACCTCTAGGAACAAGTGGAATTTTTAACACATTATATACAAGATATATGCATTTCCAGAGGGCTCAAAACTTGCTTTACAAAGTTTTCACGATTAATAGGTCGAGAGCTCCCAGTATCATCTTTAGATCGTTTGAAGATAGAAACAGTATGGACGATATGGTATGGTGATCTAAAACTCTATATTTCGATGGCTTCACTGTTTATGTAGCTTTATCATTTTCGTGTTTATTATCATCCAGTTCTATTCTCTGTTCTAATTTATCTCTGCTTATATATAAATTATCTGACAAAGGAGAAAAAAGATTATTTGTGAAGCATTTCATCCTCCACGAATCCATTGGACTAAATTTCTTATGTTGGTACGACTACACATGCGCACGAACGTTGGTGCTGGGAATTTTAGAATTTTTTAGAATTTCCTCTTTTTTATCTCATAGTGGAATGCATTTAGAGTCATTTTATTTTTTTTCGATCATTTTGATAGTAGGTATCCCACACTGTAATAATGAAAGACCGGCCAGGAATAGTGAAATGTAAGAGCCGGGGGAGCAATTTATTGTGGATGAACTTGCGATCATGGTACTCTCTAGACATTTAGTTTTAGCATTTCTTATGTCAAAATTGTGGTAAATCTCGTTACGATTGCTAACAAACGCATTTGATATATTATTTTCTAAAATGTCCGTTCTGTGTTCATATAATATCTTATTTAGAGTCCTTGAGGTTTCTCCTATATAGTTTTTGTGGCAATTATTACAGGCAATGGAGCAAATTCCTCCTTCAGGTTTTAGCTTATTGTTTTGTTTAGTATTGACCAAGTCTTTTATTTTTTTGGATGTAGTAGCAATAAATTTTATGTTGAGTTTAGATAGATTTCATTCGATTATTTGATAGAGGTAGTGGGTAAGACAATGTAGTTTTTGATTCATTGGGTTTTTCAGGTGGGTCCATTTTTAAAATAATATTTCTGATATCAAGCCACACCACGTAAACAACAGTTCAAAAATTAACCAACAAAACAGCATAATAAATTTATATTCTCATCATAACAATAAAATAAAATCCGGCATAATCATCGTATTCTTCTTAAGTGCACCCAGAATATGCAGCCCGGATTATTTACACAAAGATATTTCATAGATATATTATTTGATTATAATTAAATTTATATATATATTTATTTTCTTAAATATATCTTTTAAATAATAATGATTTTTTTTATTAAGGTGTTTAGTACTTGTTTATAAGTATCTGTCAGAGCCTGTAAATTTATGTCTTAGTTTTTTTCAGATTTCCTTAGTTCAGATTGATGGAATATATCGAAGTCTGCCGGAAACAACCAATCTATGCGTCTATCTGTACACCTCTGCAATTGCTCATCTATTTACTTGTCCATCTACTTGATAGCCTCTCTGGTCTGTCCTCCTTCCAATTGCTTAATAAATGTTAAATCGAATTACATGTTCTATCACTGTCGCTCAAGTATATAACTAACCGTGCGTATAGAAATCAGAAAAAAAACAAATACTAAAAAAAAGGTAAGCTTTGTTTTTCTTTCCCTTTCAACAACAGTTATATTACATCACTTCCATTAACCAATTATTGGGACAACTCCAACTGTTTATCAACAATTTCAACTGTTCATTATATGGGGAGATATACGTATCTGTTTATTAAACAGAGGCAAAATCTAACATTATCTAATAGGGAACCAGTAATAAAGAGTGCCAGAGAAAAGCAATAACAACAAAGTTGCAATATGAGCACTGGTAAAAATGGTTGCTAAATGGTTTATATTACCCAGAAATTCATACCCAGATGTCCTCAAAGACACATGGCACAGTGGATAAAGGCGTTGGTTAGATCCAGTGACAGGACACAAAGAGTGTGAGTTCAATACCTGGTTAAGGCGGTGGAGAACTTGGAGAGGGGAATTAACAGGAGATAACTGACAACTGACATCCATTAAACATGGCACGTGGAACTAGAATAGTCTACCCCAGTGAACGAAATAAAGGGTTTAGTTCGACATTCTGAAGAAGGCCGGAGCGTACAACTGCCGAAACGTTGTAATAAATATGGATGATGAGGACAATAGTCCGAATAATGTACATAATACTTCATGTCAGAAATATAGACAGATATTATCTAATAGATGAAAATTATTGCTCATTGATGTTTAGATCCACAACTAAAATGGCGAATTTTTCTTTTTACTATATTGCGTTATATTACTCTAATTCCGTACTATAACGAATTGGGAAAATGGACACCAGTAGTAGGTATTTACCAGTGATGTAATCATAGTTTCAGACTTAATATTAGCAAATAAAAACAACGTAACCTACTTCTTAAAAAACTCAAAGAAAAATTTGACAATGTCTTCATATTACGAGCTGAGCCCTCTTCGATAGGGATAAAATTCAATATTTTTTCAATTCTGACAAATGATGGGTTATTTAATAAATGCGAACCTACAAAAATAATTCTGTTATGAAATTCCCTTATTTTTTACGAGGGGACCAGTTAATTTAAGTAGTGTCTACATATGTTTAAAACATTATGATATTGTACATAGACAGTAACGTACCTATTCGTTTAAAATGGCGTTGTGATAGGCTAAGATTTTATATTATCTATCCACTGAAAAAATTATTTCTTCTGCTTAATTATTTTACTGACTTTGATTCTCACCGTTTTATCTAAAGGTTAACAGTCACAAATCATCTAAAAATAACTTTTATGATTATTTATTGAATAAATCAGGCTTTGCCTAACAGAAGGCAGGGTAGGGAATAGAATTTTATATTGTACCAATCTTGCAAGTGTCTTTGCATTTCTTAGACTCAGGAAGTTAGGGTTAGAAGTGAACTTCACCAGTTATTAATCGTTTTGTTTCTTACGGCTTACTAACCTTTTGCGGGTTAATTAAAGCAAGTACATATTTTGATATTGTAAGAATTCTTTGTAGATCTAAGTCTTACTAATTAAACCATATCTGGATCGAGAAGTGGATGCATACATATTACCAAAGGTAACTGCTCGTGAATTAATATAATCAACCAGACTGGAATTGGAACTCGACTCCCCGATTTTCTTATTTCGAGCCGTTATCCAATGCACTACACTAACATCGAAGCTTACAGTCCCCGGTATTCTCAAGAGGTTTCCTAGCCAAATATTGCTTAACTTCGGTGATCATGCGAGTACCGGTGTTTAAACGTGATATATCTGTAAGCCCTTCAGCACCGGTGTTCCAAACACACCTACCGAAACCACAAAATCGACTCCATTTATATTAACGGAGATTAGATTAATACTGTCAGAAGCAAATAATGATAAATGGTGTTCAGAAGATTGAGTATAACGAATTTTTAAGTGAGGTGAATCTTCTTGTCTTTAAAATCAGCATTATAAGTTCCGGTTTATAATGAGCCTGGAACACAGATTCCGAGAAAAGTTAGAAAAGAAATGACTATCTTATCAATGATAGAGTACCAGCATTTATCCATAATTATATTGATTTTTTCTTACCATTTCCTGTTACTAATCTGGTTCTATCTATATCATAAGCATTTCATTCATTCTATTTTCTTCAAATACTGATATATCATCGATAAAACTAATAAAATATACGTTATAAAGAGCACGTGTTGATGCTTGATTCAATGAGAAAAGTGAAAGAACTATTAAAATAGGTGAAACCTATTAGAAAACTTAGAATAGATGAAACCAAGAATAAAGGACATGTCGTCATTTGGAAGAAAAAGGAATTTAGGTTTGTCAGTAAAAGAAGTAGCTCAAATTTGACAATGCTAATGGCAATGGTAATATTAACCATTTATTTACAAAGAAATATTTATAAAATCTTTCCCTTTAAAAGACATCTTTTAAGGAAAACAAGTTTCTAAAATCCAGTTGTTGTTACCGCTTTATCCCGTACTGATGCTTTTTTCTTCTTCTGAACCTTCTATTTGAAATGATGTGGAATGTTAACGTCTTTATTATATCATTATTTTCTCATCTAGTTACATGAGATATCTATTTTAGTTGTTTTTACTTGTTGGTAGTTCTCAAGTGATATGGTTTCTGTTTTTTGGTACAGTCTTTTTTGTTTGTGATTTTGTGGCACCAATCCATAATGTTCAGTGCAGGATGACCTTTACCAAGCCCCTCAGGGGTTACTCGTCAAAAACCTTTCTTCACCATTGCTCTTAGGAAGATCTTTTGCATATGAACAGCTTTAGTGCCATGTATGGCACCCATATGAAAGTTTCGATTTAACGAACATGACGAGTTTTCAGGTTGATGTTTTGGTTTCGTGGCAATTTGCGGTACTGGGCAAAACTATCGCTGGCACAGCATATTTTATGTTCAGTTTCTTTTTCTTCTATACTTAATTTGTTATAGCTGATCCACACACCTAGGTATCTGAAGTGTTTTGTATTTACTAAATCCCTATCCTGTATTTGTTTGATGGATTCAGATTCCAATTCCAGATCGTATTTTTGTGTTTGGAAAGTTTTATGTCGTGTCCCATTTCGTGGAACATTTGATAGAGGATGCTGATTTTCTGTTCAAGGTCATTCTTATCCCAGCTATGAACACCTATATCATGGCAACGTGAAAATCAAGTTGATGCTAAAATTCAGCTGAGCAGTGAAGTTAACGACGAAAAGCGTGACAAAGCCATATAGAAATAACTAAAGGATTGATTAACATTAAAAACGAAAGAAAAGTGTTGAAATATTATGTAATATTTAATCTCCGACATGATAGGGAATAATGGAAACGTTCGTCACAAAAAAAAAGAAAAGAAAAAAAAACCTGAAGCAATTGAGATGTGTTTTGACCGACAGATTTTGAGAATTAGCATATAACAAATGACGAAGTTTTACGTAGAAAAGGAAGTTGAATAAACCTTTTGTTAAAAATCAGGAAGTCCTGAAAACTTAGGGACAGATAATGAGGATAAAAAAACTGGGGAATTTAATACTCACATGAATCAACGAAGGCAAAATAAATACAAGTAATTGTCATGAACCCAAGTTTGAGAAAATGGACGGAGAAGCAAAAACTTAAGAAAACTGGGAAATCGTAAAGAAGCAAGTATTGATTAAAGCCATAAAAGAAAGGAACCTGATGGAACCGTCCAAAAGGAACATTGTAGATAGTGCAAGATAGAGATAGATACATAGAGGTGGGTTAGGAAATATTGGCCGTTACCTTACAAGGAATCGTTTGGCATTCATTAACCAAGCAGCCAGTACTGTTTTCGGTTGAATTTTAAAATCCTTAAGATCCTGTTTTACGAAAACAGGTCTCTCAAGTTCAGTAGCTTTTCTGGGATTCTTTTTCTTTAGTTGATACTTGTGAGTACTAACTTCCCCAGTTAATATGACGAGTTGAAGACTATAACGAAAACACTGAGACCAACTGTATGCGCTTAATATTCAATTTACGTTTGTCTACGCGTACGCCAGACATTACAGAGCCCACAAGAGACAGCTTAGAGACCAACGGCTCTAAGCGTCGTCAAATACAACGACGAAAGCAATCACTAAATAAGCTATACTACCAGCAAAGCATGCCGGCATATCCACTGCCTTATGATGATAGTAAATAACTTTGGTTTTGCAATATTGAAATATTAACGACCATTGCTAAGAATTATGAAGGAGGAGAAAGAAAATAGATCGGTAAAGACATTGTTTGGGCGAGTGAATCGACATTTTCTGCAGTTTCGCATCATATGGACGCCTGCGAGGAAGCTTTTAAAACTGTCAATATTACTAACTGTTAGTTGTTGGTTTGACGACGGGAAATATTCCGTTTGTATCCGCGTGGAAGTCAGAGTTATTTCTATTAAACGAGATGCGGACACTCTTTAAGTGTGACTCGATACGGGAACAATAGTGTCAATCAGTCGTCTCCCTGCGTGGTGTCAGTCTATTCAGTTGCAAATGGTTGCTTTCGGCAGGATATTGCTTCGTGCAACAAAATTTTGATTGTTCGATTCTACTTCCGGTTATGAGACAATAAGTTTATCTTACAGAAAGCAGATTCTTTCTATCGACGTAACTTTCAGCTCGTTTTAATCTAATCAAGCCTCATGAAATCGGAATAGTTATTTCAAGCAGGCAGAGATGCGAGCAAGGATGATTTATTGCCACTAATAGAAGTGGCTGAATTGAAATGAACCCGAATCCTAATAATGTGCTTTCAAATTTCTTCTCGTTCAGGATTGAAGAAATTGCGGTCTATTCAACGGATCAAAAGGAGAATCCATTCGCTCTCCGTCACTCTGACGACTGCAGCTAAATCAATAACTACAAAGACATATAGGAAATGGCGGGGCTTAGAAATTTATTTTAATGGGAGTCGGAATTTAAATGCCTGCAATTCGTGTGTTTATTTTTCAAAAGTTGATTCACTATTCAATAAAACACTTTCGAAGAATCGTAGTCAGATTCAAATGATCATAAAGAAGAATCTGTCTGCGCATAAAATACTTCTGAAGTACTGCATATTTGGCATAAATTCATGTTTCTAAGACTTGCTATAGTCTCTGAGTTATGTGTACAATGTGTACATTATACTTTACAATAAAACGTTGTATTGTTTAGGAAGACTCTTTCTCTCCTCGCCTTATCTCATTTTAAATATGTGTGGGTAAATAGTTGAACTGATTGGGTTCAACCCTATATTCAACTGGTCTAGGAAAAGGACAACACTAAATTCAAAACCTGAGTAGTCAAGTGTTCGTTGACTAACCGACTCCCTCAGCAGACCAGGGTTTGGTGAGGAGGGTAAATGAAACCCCAGTATTACCCCCCCCGCAAAAAAAAACAAGAGCTCTTAAAATTGTTGAATTTCTCAGAGTTAACGGCTATTTACCACATTGATTATATGGGTTAAATAGTTTCACCGAACAGCAACTGGCCAAGTTTGATGTGTACTGCTATAAACTTGGACAATAAGGAAGGGGTTTCTTCAACAGGAGTGAGAATGTTCTTGATTAGAATGGATCTATCTTTTTTTTTTAAGCGTTTCACCCCAATAATAAAAATAATAATAATTTTTACCTATCATAATTTTACACAAACCCCACCAAACGTATATACATACATGCGAGGAAATATTGAGCGGAAAAATACATAATATGACATGTATACATTCACGAGACATTTCCGCCACACTTCCAATGTTTAAATTTCAACATTTCAACATACAAATGCGTATGTATAGACACAACACCACCCGTATACATACATATGTCATATCCGAAACTGCCCACATATGTTTATATATGTATGAGTCCCGACGGACGACCAAGTATGTATATGTGTCTGCATACATCGATGTTTGCGTTAGTACGATGACATAAGCGACGAAGTTTCCCCCACCACTTCCACAACAACACCAATATACGCAATCTATATAAACCCAAATTTTTAAAAAAAATTAATCAGTTTGTCTGACGATCGCTGAAGCGTGAAACCTAGGGTCACAAACTCACATCTATCCAACCAAATATGTTAGCTCTATCTCTGATATTGAGCGCTTTCTAATAAGTACCGCGCATATAATATATAAATAATTATATATATATATATATATATATATATATATATATATATAGGAAAAAATGAAGTTGTTAGAAAAGTCTGTACCAAAACTTTGTGTATAGAAAAAAATGATACGATTTGAAAAAACACCGACTGTTTTTATATATTTATATGTAACACATTATAGTATGCGCATGTTTACAAAGAATTATTAAAATTAATTTTTTTACTTACGTCCTGGGTTCCAGAAAAAAAAGTCGTTTTGCTTTAATTATTTCGCTTTTTGCAATTCAGAAAGTTTGTAAATTTTTATTCGATTCTCCCGTGCTGACGGTTAAGCCAGGAATTTAAAAAAAGCAAGGGGCGTAAACTGGTTTTATCCGCAGCATATGGTAAGGAAAATATGATAGCATCTATTTTGAGCGACATGCCTTTAGTTTATGCAATGAATTGAATTTTGGTTAAAACTTGCTGATAAAAACTGTTTCTTTATTAAAACGCTTTTCGCTTGGGGGTTTTGTAGTCGCGTTGGTAGAATGAGAAGATATTAAAATTTGACAGATTTCGGCCTCCACATTCCTTTATATGTTGGCTCAGGAATGTTTTTCTAGTATGGGGATCCATAATTTGTTGACGATGAACTGTCACCCTTTGTCGGGGCGTCGGGTGGATCGATATATATATATATATATATATATATATATATATATATTCGAAAGCATTTTAATGCTACAAATGTGTTCACAGTGATGAGACGATAACAAAAAGCTATTATTGATATGGAATGTTTTCCTTTTAGGCGCTCTGACCCTTCACGACGTGGGCGATCATGGCTCTCTACAACTTCTTACCTTTATAGCTCTCATTAATGTTTATCTTTTTCCTATCTCTCACAGTCCCTGTTCTAACATGCATTTACAAAATCCCATTGGGTAAGTTACTCGCTGTTAACGCGTGTCCCTCTTTCTATCCATATGTCCAGTGAGTGTTAAAGTTTCTAAACTCTCTTCCAGCAGTTAAAACTAGTTTAGAGGAAGGTGACAAGATTATATAACAAGTAACATAATGGATGAAATTTGAAAGCGAAATGATACTAAATTTTGGATTTCTCTTCTCATTAAAACGAGTCTCGCAATTTACTAGTAATTAAAAGTCGTCTAGCAGTTTAACAGATTAGCTGTCAGGTAATGAATTGGATGGCATCTGAAAACCTATTGCTAATTGATTTTGAATAACTTCAAATACCTCGGTGTTTAAATCATTGTCTATAAATTTTGTATCAGAAATAAAGAAACTGAACATAGAACAGGCTGCGCTAGGGTTAATTTCGCCCAGCACCACAATTTGCTACAAAATCAGAACATTACCTAAAAACCAGAGTCATGTTCTTAAATAGACTCGCTGGTTTGAGACATTCCTGGCATCGAAATTGTTCAGAAATATCTAAAGTGTCAGTTGTATAAAACCGCTTTCTCATATAAATGATTAAAAAATGGTTTTCCAGCGATTGAAATATGCATGTCTTATTTAGAACCATTCTTCGTTAGCTGAGGCTACAGAATCATTAAAACTAAGAAGTGCGCCGAATTTAAGAACTTTCCACAGCAGCAACGACAAAATGGATATCACATGTAACTCGAAGAGAAAATAATGATATAATAAAGATGTTAACCTTCCACACTCCTCCAAACAAACGGAAGGAAGGAAACCCCCATCAATACTGAAAAGTGGGATAACCGTTAATGAACACGAGAAAACAATTTTCCTGAAAATTGTTACAATAGAAATATTTTATAAATTTTAACCAAAGGTACCACTGACGTATCGGTCAATGAATGCTGAATGATTCCTTATAAGGAAACGGTTAATATTACCGTTATCATAACCAGTCTTTGTTTAAAAATCTAGTTGAGCAAAACTTTACGAGATTAGGCGACAACCTTGCGAATACGATGATATTTGAAAATCCAATGCTACTACATTTTTATCATTAGTTTTCTTCTCTTTTGTATGTTCGCTCAACTTATTTTCACTTTTTCTTTATGCCGTGTCCCTTCAGGGTGTTAGCGATCATTGCTCTCCACAAATTCCTGTCTTTCGTAGCTCATAATAACTTTTATCTTTTTGCCATATCTCCCAATCCACTATCCATTCACTCACACTCGTCAAGTAGTTTGTGCATTGCTTTCCTCTGTCTGTCTTACATTCATTATATCCTGTGTATCTTTCCAAGCCCTCGTTCCTCATTATGTGCCCCAGAAATGTCAACTCTCCTTTCCTGATGTTAAAGACAAATGTCCTTTTTTGTTACCATTGTCTCCAGAAATTCTTTGTTGCTCACATGTTCAGTCCAAGTAGCAAAATTCAAAACTCGGTAAGGCGGAACTTTTTAAGGTAACGCAATTTTGCCACTCTTTGTCTGGTTAACAATAATATCAATCGTGAGTTCGACCCTCTTCCACTGAGCCCTTATGTGTGACTACATAGCTTAAGTATAAGAGAGTGAATAGCGAATGCATGCAAAATAAATCTATCTTCAATTATTTTACCGATAATGTATACAGAACATGTATCATTTTGACGGGTCTAACTCTTAAAGTTTTTGAGGAAAATCCTAAAACATACACACATAAAACAATTGTTAGGTAATATCGTTATTCCCATACGGCAGTGAATTCTGAACAATCCACTCACAGCTGGAGAAGATAACAGAGTCAGCAGAAATCTGCTTCTAAAAAAAGGATGCTGAAAATACCATGGACTGAACATGTGGGCAACGACGAAGTTCTAGTGACAATGAAAACAAAAGTACACGTATACTTAGCATCAGGATGAAAAAGTTGAAACTCCTGTGAATATGTGAGGAACGACGAAGTTTTAACGAACATTGAAACAAAAAGCTTGGTTAAACTTAAAAATCAGAACGAGACCATTGAATTTTCTAGGGCGCATAATAAGGAAAGTGGGCTTGGAGAATTGAACACACACATGATATAATGAAGGCAAGAGAGATCGAGAAAAATAGCGAGTAACCTACCTAATGAGCTTGTGTATATGGCTGGCAGAACAAGGACTAGGAGAAATAGAAGAAAGAGCTAAAAGAGGCTGCAAATGGCGGTGAGCCACAGTCGACAACAAGGGACACGGCACATAGATGAAGATGACGGTTATATATTATTGATTTCAACGGTATATTCGAACTGAGGGAAAGTGAAAAAAAAAACTCATCTCAATGTTTAGGGTTCTTTAATTCGAAACCAATGTTCATTAAATATTATTAAGCAAAATATTGGCTTAGTCTGTACGAAATGCGCAATTCGTCGGATTAAAAGAACATTCGGATTTAAAGAAGATATTCCCCCTTCTTTAAGTGAAGGCTATATATATACATATATATATAGGTACCTCCACGAGATCGCTAAAAAAAGAGCATAGCATGATGAAAAAGACGCCAAACTTGACGAAAACAAAATTTTATCGTCTAAATGTTTGTTATTATTAAGAGGAAAGGTCAAAGTATTTTTGGGGGTATTTTTTCCATTTTTTAATCGTTCCTAGCACGTCCGAAATTTTCGTTAAAAAATCTAGTTTTTTTGAGTCAGCAAATTGACCATTTTTTTTCCATTTTAAAAAACTGGAAATCTGACTTTGAAATTTTTTAAATATCAATTATCATTTTTTCAAAACTTATTTTAAGAAAATCAGAAATTATAATGTTTATTTAAAATATTTTGAACCAAACTTAACTTAGCTTTTTGTGCCAAAAAAAAGATGTAATTTGAAAATAAAACAAAAGCAGGTCATAAACTTTCGCGTCTCTTGACATGTGATGAATGATATATTTACGAATTCCATGAGGCTAATTTGTTCTACGGAAGGAGAAAAGTGAAATAATTTACATTTACGTGAACAAATTATTTACCCCGTTATTTTTAACGAAAACTTTCAGCGGTCTTTTTTTTTTTTTTTGTACTTAGCTTTCACCTTTACGTTTATGATGCTTTATGGGAAATATATTGTAAAAGAAATTAAAATAAAACTGTTAAGAGTGACATTAAATTTCATATTTCTTAAGAAAGGTATCTAATTAATTTATAGGTACCTTTCTTATGAAATTTTATCAGAATTGTACATAAAATACTATAATTTTATGTACATTTATTACATTCTACTGTTATTTGTATTTGCATTCATTTTATTATTAATTTTGATATTTCATTTATGGAAAAATGTCGTAACAGAGATTAATATAAAAATAAGATCATATAAATTTCATAAGATGATACTGATACTTGTAGGTAACCTTCTCAGTTGAAATTGAAAAATCAAATTAACTTCTCCACACGTGTTTCGCAAAAGTAAAGGCCTTAACAGCGGAGAACAATGCTTAACTCAAATAACGCAACTTAATTATATTCTGGTTGGTCTTCCGTATTTTATAATTACAGCTCGATTATAAGCACAAAATTACATTTCTTAATTACTGGGTATCTTCTGATTAGTCAAAATGATACAATTTACAACGCGCTAAAAAAGATCTATCTCATAAGGACACTTATGAAAGCCGATGCGGCTTTTAACTAATTTTATAATATTTTAACAACTTAAATGTAAAATCTATTATAATTAATGAAATAACAAATAATTGTATTAAAAATTCATTTTCATCGAAAATTTTTTTTTGCTTTCAGAAAATATTGTCCATATTCATAAAAACAACTAAAAGCAAATAAAAGCATTTGAAATTAAATAATATATTTGTTTTATTGAGTTTTGTATGTTACAATTCAGAGATGATTTTCAGGTACTGCGTATCCAATTAAAAAAAAAAAAACATGATTTGCATTCCTCAAAGCCCTGTGCTTTTTAATTATTGTAATCACTAAAACCTATGCGATCGAATTTCTAGCGTTTTCATAAAATTAGTTATGGGGGGTAATAAATATTTAAAAAAAAAATATTTCTACCATGACTTTCATAAAAAAACATATTTATAATAATTTCGATCATCTGTGAATAGTTTCTGAAAGTTTCATTAACATCCGATAATTATTTCTATTTTTGCACGATTTTTCAAATGAATGTGTGTCATACCAAAAAACGTGCTAAAAATTGTCTATGTTATTTACTAGTTCCGCTGATACAAATAGAAAAAGGTTTTTTAATCAAAATTTAGAATGTTCTAAAAGAAGAAAAATTTTTTTAAAATAATTAAAAAAAAAACTTTGGTCTTTACTCTTAATAATAACATAAGCATTTAGACAATAAAATTTAGTTTTCGGCAAGTTTGGCGTCTTTTTCATCAAGCTATGCTCTTTTTTTAGTGATTTCGTGGAGGTACCTATATATATATATATATATATATATATATATATATATATATATATATATATATAATCGACATACAAGCCTGTTTCGTTGTATCACGGCTCATCAGTGTGGTTAGACATTCGATTGTTTCAAGCCGGGATCGAAACTCAACCGATTTGGCATCAGTCAGAGACTCTACCCATAAGGTTTCGGCGAACGGCAGAATTTTTAACGTATTATATACGTGATGTATATAAACACTAAATAAGCAGCCAGAGAGTTCATTTCATAACTATATATATATATATATATATATATATATGAGAGAGAGAGAGAGCTATAGATATATAGATTTCAAGCGCCCTACGAGGCTGCCATCCCTCTCTCACCCTTTCACTGTCGAAACTATTAAATGTAGCCGTCTCTTCTACTCCAATAGCTTCATGTCTCGCACCTCTCGCCTGTGGAACTCCCTTCCCTATTACAGTTTCCCTGAGAGCTATATTCAAATGTAATGTCAATCGACATCTCCATTTGCCTTGATCTATCCACTATCCTTCTCCTCATCCTTTCCTCTGATCTGATCCCTATCTGATCTTGCTCTAAATCTTCGGTAACCCCTTGCGTCCTAGTGGCTTCCCGCCTTGCTTGGGGTGAAACGCTTAAAAAAAAAAAAAAAAGATAGATCCATTCTAGTCAAGAACATTCTCTCTCCTGTTGAAGAAACCCCTTCCTTATTGTCCAAGTTTATGGCAGTAATTATTATTATTTTAAATTTTTGAAAAAAATGGGGGTTTATTTGTTATATTTAAAGCTGGTTAATTGTTTGTTTTTGGTGACTGTGTATATGTAACAGGTAGAAATTTGTAATCCTTATTGTTTAATTTATATGGTGATGTTTAATATTTAATGTGCTGGGTGAGATGGTCGTTTAATTTAATAACGGGTCTATATGATATGATGTGATAGTAATGTTGCAAGGGATTGGAGACAGTGATAATATAATTAGCTAATAGTTATTGTAAATTGGTAGAAATGATTAGTAACGGTGGTGGGAGAATGATAAAACCATGAATGTAGTTATAGTGGTGATAGCTAGTGGTGGTAGCTTGAACTAAAAAGTGGTTGTTGGTGTTTTATTTTATTTTGTTATATGGATTAATTTGTTTTGGTAAGTACGTAAAATTTAATTTTTAATTTTCTAATCGGGCGAAGACCTTTCCAATGATCATATATATATATATATATATATATATATATATATATATATATATATATATATATGTGTGTGTGTGTGTGTGTGTAAATATATAGAAAAATAAAAAAAAGAACCGTTAGGTTAATAACCCAAATTTCTTTAGTATTTATGTTTTTATTTTTAAAAAAACAGTGCTCAGTACATAAACAGAGCCTAAATTACGAATGTATATGTTTATAAAGCTCCGTAAATGTAAAGATTAGTCATTCCAAAATTCGTTTAAAGATGAAACAGAACTGGTTTTTTAGCTTCTGTTTTTGAAACATGATAACTTTTATGTAACTATCGAATCATATTTTTTTTAAATATATATATATATATATATATATATATATATATATATATATATATATATATATATCTTTTTCTGGGTTTGGCCATCTCGAAGCGGTGTAATGGTTAGCAAGCTGAGTACAATCCTCACTTGGTGCCCCATACTTTCTTGCCTTGTGCCACATCTAAGCTACGCTTGGAAAATCTCTATAGTAATATCTGGGTTTAAATATCTATCCTGTTGTTCATTAAATCCGATGACTCGCGCACGTCTAATTCTAGAAATTGGATCACAGCGATGAGTTCGTCTTTGTTAAAAATTTATTCTCCTTTATTTTCGTGACCACCTTTGGTACAAATTTGATTCTACTTTATTTTTCTCTATGCACACAAGCACAGAGAAAAAAAAGAAGGCAAGAAAATAAATTAAAATGGAAAGGAGTGCCTGAGTAAATCTTTGTTTTGTTTTTAGTTGTAAGCTTCTTGAAAATCTAGAATTTAAAACCCGTTCGAAATAAGCGAAATTCCGTTCTGTTGATCTTTCGTGGACCAGCGTGATCCCATATGCATGATAGGATTTTCCGAGAAACTGACATGGACACACACCCCACGGATTAGGATTAGCGTCTGAGTCTATTTCGCGTATTTTTTTTTTTGGAGGAGTGTAGTGAAAAAGGAATTACTAAATAAATGTTAAAAGAAGCCCCTACCCGGTTCCAGGTATATAAATATATGGATATCTTTGTCTGATTTTTTTAATACAAGTTCTGTTCCGTTATTTGTTTATTCTGACTAAAAATCGACTTAAAAATAAAAAAAAAAATGTCTGAACAACGTGTACGATATTACGTGCCGTTGGAGCAGGGATTACAAGGGTTAGAGCAACTCCCTTTAGAAAATAAGAATTAAAGAACAATGAAAAGTTGTAATCCAAGTAGAAACTTGGAAACCAGGAATAGTTGACCATGTGTGGAAGGAAGAGGAAACACAGAAATATATATTAAGTGAATGAATTAAGTTAAAACAAACAGCAATAGAGAATGAGACGACTGCACGAGGTAAGCACGCATATTACACTCAAATCCTCCGATTAGCATACCAAGCAAGGATATCAACGGCATACCGGAGCCAGTGACCAAAAAGAACAAACCGCAGATTTGAGGTTATAAAAACATGACCTCAGAAATACTAGTTAAACTCATCCTAACAGATGAAGAGAAGACTTGAGGCAACATTGATGTCTTTCTAAAGAACGCTAAGAATACATTAGACTAGCGTTTCTCAACCTTTTTACCCCTGTGGCACGGTTGAAACTTTTTCTCATATCTAAGGTAAACCCTGCATAAAAATGATTATATACCATTAGTAATATCTATCTCCTTTATATTTTTATCGTTGTTCACGTGGTAAATATAATATTTGGACTCTGTGCAAGCGACCTGTACTCGAGCGAGTCACTCAATAATACACAGATCCGCCACGTACAGGTCTTATACAATAACCAGTGAAAGTGGTTTTCACACTGAAGCCATATAAACATCGCTCAATACATTCTCCATGATTTTAAATAATACAAGAGGTTGATGCCTTTATTATAATAATCAAAGATTTTCCAGAAATATGCCGTACGTGTATAGTAAATTTACGAACATAAAATTAAAGAAAGATTACATAAAAATACATTAGCCTCTTGGAACCCGTAGCGACCTCTCACGAAACCCGAGGGTTCTGGGAACACACCAGTTGAGAAACACTGATCTACCTTATTTCTGTCTAATACTAGTTTCTCTTGAGCAAAATAATTTGACAAGTTGAGACAGACTATAATGTGTTATATGATGCCTGTACCGTAGGATAATTCCTGGTTAACTATATTTTCCTCAGTCAAATATTGTGGTATGGTGGCGATGAAACACTTACGTCAAGATAAATTCATGCTTTTTCCAAAAAGGAAGCTCTTGTCTTTAGTGCCAGGTGCCATTCATGTGGAAAATAAGAGCGCAGCCTTACCACGCTAGGTGTTGCAGCAAATAAGGATTTATGGATTGCCTTATCCACGTCCAACTCAGAAATGTATTAGCCTATTTATCACTGTTTCTCACATAAAACCTAGCAATCTCTTGCAAAACCGTAGGGTTTCGGGGAACAACGCTGGAGAAACACTGCTTTAGACTGAGTGAGCAAACAAGGTTTTAAGTAAAATGGAAGCAAAAAGGGATAATTTTACTTGAAATTTATTGACATTTCCAGGACATACTCTGAGGAAGGAAAGCTTGGAAAATTTGAAACTCACATGACACATCAAAATCAAGAGTAACAGACAGAAAGAGCGAAAAAAAACAATAAGCCTGTGTAAATGGACGACGTAACAGGAAGGGAGTGGTATAGTAAAAAGAGAAACACCTAAAAAAGAGAAGCAGAGAAGCAAAGGATAGAAAATAGTGGAGATCCATGATCCTTCACGCCCAAAAGAGAGGCGGTACTTAGAATAGGTAATTAACTCATTTAATTAGTTGGGAAGGAAAGGCGATTCTGAGATGGAGAGTGATTCAAAAGACATTGGAAATGCGATGTCTGAGAAAGAGCGCGCACGCGCAATCAGAACAAGATTTGACATTTCAAAATTAAAACAGACACCTGCTCCGCAATGAACAGTGACAGAGATGTTGTGATAATGCGTCTGTCGTCTAAGAAAACAAACAATAAACAATGAGGGCGAGTCCCAAAAGAATATGCAAGATAATGTTAATTAAATTAGAATAAAAATGTTTCCAAAGTTTATTTCAGATGAAAACGTACCTCACGTTGTTCTTGATTCACTATAACTACACGCCGAAATCAATTGATGATAATGAAAATCGTGCGTCAATTTATCTCTGATGACGGTGTATGCAAGGTAAATATAATGGAATCTTGAAACTTTAATTCCGAACTTGAATGGCAGCCGATCCCAAAAGTGACCTAAAATTTGCTGTTAACTGGGTTTGTTAATTTTAGCGTCTCCAAAACAAAACTGCTTTCTATTAATCATCTGAGAGACCACTTTTTGCCTTCCATCAGCATGGCTGATACTAACCTCCAGCAGTGTGACTGGTCGCACCTTCTCGGGCTGACATTCTCTGTGGCATGAAGTAGAAAGATTATATTGAATCTAGGTTCTAAGTCTGCTGCTAGGAAAGTTAGTTCACTGTGTCGTGCTAGACAATCTTTCTCTCTAGAATATATATTACATATTTATAAATCTACCATTGGTCTATGCTTCGAATATTGCTACCACATAGAGACAGGTGAACCTGTTAGATATTTAGAAATTCATAACAAAAATCCAAATATATTGGTCCTCATCTGGCATCACGGCTTCAGCTATTTTCCTCCGCTGTAATGTAGCATCCTTTTGACTTTTCTATAAATACTTTCATGGTAATTGTTCTGATGGGTTTTATTCTATAGTATTTAAACTTTATTAGTTTAAATGCAGTACTAGATTGATAACAACGTCTCATCGTTTTACAGCTGAATTGGTTAAATGTAACCATAATTTCTTTAATAACAGTTTCTTTCGTCATACTTCCGGCTTCTTGCTTTCCAGCCAACTTCCATCTTCAAAATGCAATGTCAGTCGTTAGCGACTGTCTTATTTTGATTTCGCTTCTGTTATTGTTCTCTCTCCTTAATAAAGTTTTATTTTTCATTCACACTCAGTAACCCCATGTTTCTTTTTGGCTTTATTGCCCTGCTTGGGATGAAATGATTTAAAAGAATGCTTAATGAAATATCAAATTATATATGCCCATGCCAATAATTTTCTCCGCGTAATTTTTCTCTCAATCTTTCTCTTTTTAACTCGTATAAATTTCAATTACCATTATGTGTATACATGCATGGTTTCTGGTTTTGTTCAAAAAATCTTATTAGTTAAATCTGTAAACTCAACTATATTCCGAATAATCATCATTTGGGAAAGCAAGAAATAGAGCAATAAACACGGGCATATTAAAAGGCAATTCATAACAAAAAATAAACAATTCGGTGGCGAGTGGCCGAGTCAACGGGGGTTGCAGTCCGGGCGCGCACAGACCGTCACGTGGTCGCCGAACAACAAAAAAAATACGGGTAACAAAACATACATTACCGTAAATTGAAGTAAATTAAATATAACGCAAAATACAATTTCGTAAGTCAATGCAAAAAAAAAAAAAAATATGCTTAGGTGGGAGGAATTCAGACTCAAAATCTCAGGATATGGAATGTTCTCGTCTTTGTTTTCTCATTCTTTTTGACTGAATTGACGAATATCCGGAGCGAGATTCAGTGGAGGAGATGCCGGGGTATAATTTTTTTTTATCCTATTTTATTTTGTTTTACTTTGTTTATTCCGAACTTGATTTTATTTACTTGAGTGTATTTATTTCTCAGTGATTATGTGTATATTTTGGCTTCTAATAATCTTTTGTTAGCCTAACTTGTCTCTGAGGTAAACAGGTACTGAACAGTGAATGTTTTCGTATGTTTTCGGGTTTTCCCATATTTCTTGTTCATTTTCTTTTTCACCAAAAAAGTTAAAAAAAAACTAGTCATCGTGCAAGAGATTGTCTTACTTAACATGGGGATGGATACAGAAGTCATATTTGGAAGTAGTGGTCAAAAAAATATAACTAAGGCAGTTAATTTTCCATTTGATTGTGATAGAAGACCTCGTAACTCATACTAAGTTAAAACCTTAATAGAATATAATCTGGCCCTTCCCCAATGTATTTCTACTGAAATTTGAGTCAACCTTACACGTGGAATCCCATTGTTTCCATTATGGTACCTCTTAAATACTGTTGTTTCCAGATCCACCCTGACCCGTTATGGTAGCATCTCTTAGGGTCCCAAATAGTGAACCTCCAAAGAAAAAGAAAACGCTATGAACGTATTAAAAAAATACATTCTTCTAGTAAAAATACCAACAATACATTTTATATAAAAAAATACCAATAATACATTTTATCGTCAGTTGAAGGCATACAATTGCATTAAAAATATTTAGATTTCGGCATATTGAACCAATATTCGACCATGTAGGTTGATATGCCGCTAAACAAAATAAACCAACCGATCCATTCTGGTTTTATTTACCTTTAATTTTTATTACTGTTATATATAAGTGAGTCGGGGATAGGCAAAGAGACGAAAAAAAGGAAATAGAAAGAGGAGAAATTGTTATTTTATTTTAAAATGACAATTTCTCCTCTTTCCATTTTATTTTTTTTTATTTTAAAATTCAATTGTCTGATTATTTTGAATTTAAAAAGAAATATTTTGCAGAAATGTATTTAGTTTGGAAGTGATTTATTACCGGCATTTTTGAATAAAAAAAATACATTCGTAGATATCTTCCCTCGCTTCACATCGATCGATGCGCACAAGTTGCTAGGAATCATAATATATACATTTTTTTAAGTTTCTGATTATCAGCTGAAAAACCTTTTGGCTTTGATTAACTCGAGAAAGTTAAACTAAAATGTCATTTTGAATTAAGAAAAAAAACTTTGACATTCTAACTACGTAAAAACCTATCTTGGGGGTAGAATCTGACTGATATCAAATCGGTCGGGTTTCGATCCCGACTTGAAGTAACCGGATGTCTCGCCACACTGATGAGCTGTGATACGGCTAGACACTCTGTGGATGACTAATATATATATATATATATATATATATATATATATATGTATGTATACACAAATAAGGGTTTTGTTTTATATTTCAGAGTTGTAACCTCTCCACGCCAATTTTATTTCAAAGGAAACTGTATTGTCTGGTTTGTATATTTCATGTAAGCATATGTATAAAGTTATATCTGTCTGCTGTTAGCTGCCAATCTACGAGTCATGACTCATTTATAAAAAAATAATTTCTAATTTTTGCTTCTTCGCTTAGTTTAAATTTAACTTATATGGCATACGTTAAATTTAAACTAAGCGAAGAAGCAAAAATTAAAAAAAAATTATATTTGATTGGCTGAGCAGAGTAAAGCCCCCAAAACTTATAAGTCCCCTTTTTTACTTTTTTTTTCGAAAAAAGAGGTTGTATTTTGCTTTATAAATCGGTCACTCGGCTGTAATTTCTAATCGCCTAAAGAGATGCATTGATATCCATTGAAACACGACTGAAATTGTGTAGCGATTTTTACATGTTTTCGGTGTACTATGCTAATATATATATATATATATATATATATATATATATATATATATATATATATATATACCGCAGTTTGTCAGAAAATAAAGTATAACACGAATAAAACAAGCGGTATGAGAAAGAATGAATATAAAGAAGGTAATATTTCTCCGAGGAACACGGCCATTCCCGGTGACATCTTTTATGTTCTTTATCTAGGCCGCATTGCTTTCGCTTGTTCTCCAAACTACCGCTGGTTAGAACATCTATCCTCCTGACAGTCCACAATTGCCGGTCGTCATATACGATCTGCCGTCACTCGCGTGATGACGTCGCTCATGGCTTGTCACGTGACCTTCATGACAAAGCAAATTCTTCCCGTTAAAGGAGAGATAATTTTCTTCTGTATTTCTATAGCGTCACCCTTTCTGAAAGCAAGTAATTGCGTTCCTTTCTTTGAAAGAAATATAACAGTGCCTGTAACCAGGTTTTTACTCTACAAGAAAAAGGACAGTAAGGATGCTATTGGCTTTATCCTGACATCCCTATATCGTTATATATAATGGGTGGATACAAATATTCGTATATATACATATTTTAAATTTATTGCATTTCCAACTAATGAATAAAAATACTTTTCACATAATCAACCGGGCACAGATGCATATCTAAATATGCATAGAAAACAGAAAAATATGATTTAATAAAAATAAATCCCATTTATTCATTTTAATGGGTGAAAAAAGTATTCGTACAATACAAATTTCAGATTTTAAAACTTTTAAATTGCTTTAATATTTTAAATTATTCAGGTGGAATATTCTAGAATGTTCCAATAATGTTAGTTGTTATTTCTGGCCTAAAAACTACAAACAGAACATATTAATATAATATGTAATTCATATTTGTGCAAGAAGTTTATCATCTTGGCAAGAGGTAAACAATTGACAATTGAAAAATTGTAAGGCTCTTGAAATAAGGTAAATGTTGCCGTAAAGTCTCAGACAACCTAAATATTCCATTTACTACAATTAGTTCATTCATTGCAAGGTATAAAAAACTCAAAGCTGCTGGAAACCAAAGAAGAAATGGTGCTCCACGGAAGATTTCTTCAAGACGTTAGAGGAAATTAAAATTTATATGCGTTTTCATTTTCAAAACAGAGCCAAGATATTGTTCCCATGTTCATAGTTGATAATATTGAGTGTAGGTTTTATGTTTTTATCAATAAAGCTTCCATTATTTTAAAACTTTTTTATATAGCATCATCTAAATGCAAAAAAGTTTTAAAATAATGGAAGCCTTATTAATAAAAACAAAGAAAACAACACTCAATAATATCAACTATGAACATGGAAAAAGCTTTTTGAATTTGAAGGTCTGATGAATTAGATCGTGATTACGATTCCAATGGAATATTTGTGACGAAAGACATGACTTACCTCAGAATTCGAAACGAGCGCGAACGTGTCTTGCCTGCAAAGTGATGATAAAAAGAAATATGGCCGCTGTTGAAGACGCAATTTATGCGCATCTATTTCGTCCAAAACGAGACAATATTTGCACACATGCAAATTTTGGCCGTAGCATAAAAAGCAGGGTGCCAACAGCACGGGTGAATCGGAGTAATTCGGTGGACAGCGTGCAATAGAGTTGGGCGTACGGATGGACAGACGAAGTAGGAACTGCACGTTTTAATCCCCCTCTCATCACCATTTTTTTTGTCTACAATATTAATGTTTGAACCTTTTATATTATATATATATATATATATATATATATATATATATATATATATATATAATTATAAAGAAGCATATTGATTAAATTAGACATGCAGTATGGATCAATAAATACATTAAAATTTATCTTTCGATGTGTTAATCTCTTTAACATGAACAGTATTAAAATGTTGACTAATAATGATATTTAGAAATATTTGACTGGAGGAAATGTTATAGAATTAAACCGATGCTTTCCATAACATAAGATCTTTGGAAGTATCAATGAAGAAAGCCACTTAACAGTGCCTGTAAACAGAACATGAAAAGAGGTATTAGACTAGAGTTTCTGGCATTCGTGAAGGTATGTTCCGAAAATATCTCTATCCTTGAAAAGGCTAAATCAGGG
The DNA here is from genome assembly GCA_903632075.3 of Acanthosepion pharaonis. Classification (NCBI taxonomy): domain Eukaryota; kingdom Metazoa; phylum Mollusca; class Cephalopoda; order Sepiida; family Sepiidae; genus Acanthosepion; species Acanthosepion pharaonis. Next base: position 178,976 of record CAHIKZ030005533.1, read on the forward strand.
GACATCACATTGTTATTATCTGATACAGCGAAGTGTGAAATATCGGCTCCTTGTTAACACATGATCAGAAATAGGTCCAGTCTGTTTGTAAAGCTGGCTAGATACTGTTTGACCCGTATAAAAAGTGTCTGTGTAGGTCGAAAGCGTCGTTTCTAACACGCCCGGATTTCGGAAGAGGTAAATATCAGAGAAAACTAATTATTCTTCGCTTGGCATCTGCTTCTTGTCGAAATCTGAAGAGGTAAGTTGACCACTCTGATAGTTTTAACAAGTATCTGTGAGAAGTCTATTAATATTCTTGTTTTATTTTCTCCCTCTATCGGGTGAAGAACAGCGTGTGATCTTTCAGCTTACTTTCTGAAAGCATTAATTCGATTTCGTCTTTTATTCTTGTTGTTGGTAGAAAGAAATTATGCTATTAAATAATATTTTATTAACATTTTTATTACTTATTTATCAATTGCCGTTTTGACATTCGATAGAAAGGGTGTGTAATACAAACAGAAATATATACTTTAAAGTTTATTTTTATTTTGAAAGCGCTGTCATGCACAAATATTTTTAATGTCTAAAATCATGGGAAAATATACGTATTCATATATTTCTAGGAGAAAAATATAGTTGTATATAATTGTCATTTTATTCTTAAAATGCTATTAATAAAGCAAATATATTCGTATGTATTTTAAGTAAAAATACTGTGAAAGAAAAAAGTATTTTTAATCAATATATTAACAAAAAATGAATGGTTCTCGTGTCATTTTGAATATTTAGAAAATTTGATATAAAAAAAAGGAGGAAAATGAAAATAGTATTTGCACTGAAGGAAAATGACGGCGGATATAGAAAATAAGCAAGGGGGAAACCGAAGACGAAAATAATGAAATGAAAAACGTAGAGAAAAAAAAAAGAAAGAAAAGCAGACATAGCGAGAAGAATATAAAATGTTATTTTAATTCGTAAAAGCTCAAATATTCTTTTCATTGTAGTTATCAGAACGAGTTCGTGCGAACCACCAGATCAAAATAAACAGCATCTAAAAAGCCAATGCCAATCAATAACATTTTTTTCTCCATCGATGAGCCTTTATTTTTGATTTTTCCTTTTTATGAAGTTCTTCACATAACTATGATTGGTTAAATATCAATTGCATCTTTGATTCTTCTCTTGAGCAAAACCAAATTGAACGGAAGTAGGTAGGTGTGACTTCCTGAGTTAAGGCTAGTTTTCGTTTGTTTTGCACAAGGCTGTATGCAAGGGACATGAAGATTGTATTGAACACACTACGCCATGGTTTGCCAGTGAATCTTGTTAACCATTACATTACGTCATTGAGGTGACGCCTGAGTAGGTATTTATATAACTGGGTCATAAATAATTTCCGTTTTGGGGAACCGATTGTAATAAGGAATGTAGCGCCCCAACTGACCGTTCTTTAAATACATTATAAAAGACAATCAGAAATGGCTGATATAAGACAATGTTCAGCGCAAAAGGTTGTGAATTGATAAGGACAACTTTCCACAACCGAATACAAAGTTGGATTCCGTAGAAGATAATTCATGTTGGGCATGCTGTGGGATTTACAAGATATTAATTTTTTTTTTCTTTGGTTTTATTTTATTTTATACGCAGCGTCCCCCCAGGACGTAGGCGATCATGGAACTCCACTTCTTCCTGTTCCTTCTACCTCTTAATAGATTTTGTCTTTTTGTTATTTCTCCCAAACCCTGGTTTCCATCCATTTACTCAAGCTCATCAAGTATGTTACACACTGCTTTCCTCTGTCCCTATTTTCCTCAATCTGTCCTGTGAGTGTCAGATTTTCCAGGCCCTCTTTCCTCATTACGTTTCCCAGGAACTTCAACTGCTTCTTCCTGAAGTTAAGTATAAATTTTCTTTTTGTTTCCATTTTCTCCAAAACACTGTCGTTGCATGGTATCCTCAGCATCCTTCTGTAGAACCACATTTCTGTTGCTTCAAGTCACTTCATCTTTGAGGAGATTGCCTAGCATTCGCTGCCATACAGAAGGACAGATATCACGTAAATGTTCAATACTCTTTTCTTTGTTTCTAATGAAGTTTTTCTGTCTCTTAATAATCTGCTTAGCTTTTGGAAGGCATCGTTAGCCATCCCAATATGTCTTCCGATCTCAGTGTCACATTTTTCGTCCTCTGTTAGAACACTCCCAGTTCATAAAATCTCATTTAAACACTAAATGCTTATTTTTATATGCAACAGCTGTAACGTACCCATAAATGCTCTCGTCAATCGGAAAAATAAATCATACAGCATAAATAACACAGGAAAGGATTATTGGAACTTGGTTCTAACCCAACCGTTATGTTCACCTGATATTGCACCAACCGATTAACCTTTTCGATCGATTCGACGGGCAAAACTTTCTTGAGATTGTCGAAAACGTTTTCTCATCAAAATCTGCGTTTTTTTTTTTTTTTTTTTTTAGTCAAAAGGTATCGAAAAGTTACCCGATAAGTAATCGCGAATAATGGTTAATATATAATTGAATAAAATATAATTGTACTTTATTTTTTGTAGTTTATTTTTTTATATATATTATTTTAGACTTAGGTTCAACCTGTACAAGGACTGGAAACGACTGAAGATAGAGAGTTGCATAGCAAAAGACAGATGTGTGGGGAAGATAACGATTAACCCTAGATTTGAACGTGTTAAGTTTGTAAAACATCCACTTGGGTGTCGCTTTCACAGAGCTGTGGTTCGCGGGAAAAAGCTGTTTGGGTGAAAATTACTTCTCACCAATGCAAAAATAAATAAATAAATAAATAAAAATAAACAAAAAAGGAAATTATTTGTGATTCATCTAATATTAAGTATAATTGTTATTTACTAAGCATAGATTAGTTTTGTTTCACGACCGCAAACGTGAAGCATTCAGTGTGGATCGAACTCATTACTCCTTAGTAAAGATATGCGAAAATATATCGATAAACATCACGTCACATGGCGCCCATATGAATGTGTGTTGGTGATTGTATTTATCAGTGTTTTGTTGTCATAGATCCGCCGAAAAATGCCTGAATTTCCAAAGAAACATTATAATTCTGCCTGTTCAATACTTACGCCTAGTCATTGCCTCAGATAAACAATGAGCCATTTCTGTTTAATTGCAAGGCTATACGGAAGAAAAGATAGATCAAATGCTCTGTTTATATTTAGGGAAAGTAAGAAAGATAATAGGTTGGTGCAAAAATAATGACGTAATAATGTCGTTTTTTGACGTTAAAAAATACGTCAAAAAACGACTTTATTACGTCATTATTTTTGCACCAACCTAATAAAAGAGGTGATAACACTATCTTTCGTTTACAGATCGTGACATCTATCAGAGAGATGAAATTTAAATTTTTATTATTGCATTATTACAAAATTTTAACACAGCAGCAGATATCTATTAATGTCAACAAATGAGCACAAATAGTTATTAATTAAAAAATAAGGTATAATATTATATGTACAAGAATGGCGTTTTTGATAAAAGTTAAAAAATAACTACAAATACGTAAAAAATGTGTATATTGTCGAAAATTACTTTTTCCACAATAGAGCTATTTGTGTTATGTTATAATGCCTATTACCTAAACAATAATAATGATGAATAAATTTGTTTTAAAAATTAAAGTATATTTAATCACATCTCCCTAATAGCTGTCGCGATCTGTTGACATCTGCTTTAGTGAAATATAAAGTCTTGTTAATTTTTATTATTTTCATTTGTACCCTCTTACAATGTACTACATTTATGTATATGATTGTTATTGTAATATTTTGCTAAAGTCGTTATGCTCAAAAACTTAACAAAACAATAGGGGAATTTCCACAGATATTGTAAAGCTGGGGGTCTTGAGAGGAGCCTTTCAATAATCCAGTATTAATATTAATCAGAAAATTAAAATAGGAAAGCCGTAAAATTGTTACCTGTATTTCTGGTTATTATTACCGGTTATGTAAAATGAAACATGGGTAACATTCGTCAGTACAAGCTGAGATATTCTATCTCAATATAGTTAGCGGTAGGACGTAAGTAAAAAGAAAATGCCCAAAATGATAGAAACGTACAACTGTTGTGGCAACTTGCTTTTTATAAAAGCTTTTCTGTATGTAGGATATTTTCATTATTATGATTTATTTCTTTTTTGCTTCATAAATTCAGTAAATATACAAAAATAGAAAGGGGTGAAAGACAAGGATGTGTCTTCTTGCCGGACTTATTAAGACTGTACAGTGGAGCAGTTCTGGACCAGGATTCATTACTGTAGGCCACAATATTAACCATATAAAATATGTAGATGACACAGTGTTGATAGCAGACACAGAAAGTAAACTACAAGAACTCCTACAGAAGGTAGTGAAAGAAAGCGTGAAGAAAGGACTAAATATCAATTGCATGAAGACAGAATGTATGGTTGTCAACATACGGTGCAGGCCAACTAAAACCAAGCAAGTACAAAAATTTAAAAACCTGGGAAGTGTTTTAACAAAGGACCGAAAGTTCGAAAGCGAAATCTGAAACCGTATTAGGATAACGAAAGATGCCTTCCAAAAGCTAAGCAAAGTATTAAGAAACAGAAAGAATTCGTTAAAAACAAAGAAAAAGGTATTGAACCGTTACGTAATGTCAGTCCCACTATACGACAATGAATGCTGGACAATCTCCTTAGAGATGAAGAACAGACTTGAAGCAACAGAAATGTGGTTCTACAGAAGGATACTGAGAATATCTTAAATTGAAGATGTGAGTAACAATGAGATTTTGGAGAAAATGGAAACAAAAAGACACTTTAACTTTGCATCAGAAGTTGGAATTTATGATATATAGTATGGAAAGGAGACTTAGAAAATTCGACACTCACAGGACAGATTAAAGGCAAGAAGTACAGAGGAAAGCAGTGAATAACCTACCTAACGACGAATAGATGGCAGAAAAGTGTTTCGCTATGATCGCCAACATTCTGAAGTGACGTGGAATATAGAAGAAAAAGAAGTAATAGCAGATTTCTTTTTTATAGACAGTAATGTTCTCAGAGCTAAAGTGATGTCTTCTAATGTACTGATAGCTTATTTTACATATTACATGCTTAAGTATACAAAAAAGTATTTCTCCTGAATATACGCTGCTGGAAAGGATATACGTCTAATATGTCCATGAATCTCTTATGGAGTCAATTACGATAATGCCACTTAAAAAATAAGTAGAAAAAGAAAAACAGGAAAATATGAATTAAGAAGAAATAAGTAACAATAACTTCTGACTTTAACTTTGGATTTCAAAAAAATGCCAACTTCCTTCAGGATGAAGGAATTATGTCTCACTAGATATTATTTTCTTTATTATCTGACACAGTAAGTAAATGATTATATACTCAAACATAAACGATATATAACCTAATATCTATATCTATAATTCTCAGAATGTGTATGTGTATGTGTATGTGATTGGATATTGTTTATGCGTTGCCGTAGTTTTCATCCAATTTTGATGATTTTTTGTTTGATAGATAATTTTTCAGTGCCGGTTTTCAGTCCAAATTGTCTGGAAAAAAATTACAACCTTGAAGGTGAAAAATCGTTTTACACTTTACGCAAAAATCAAAGGCAAAATTTAATGTCTGTAAAAACAGCGTACAATCAATTTAGAGAATTGTAATCTAACGCAAAAGATTATTAGAATAATAAAAAAAACTTATATTATAAATAACATTATTGTCTATTATTATTATGACGGTCCATGAAAGAGGTTCCTTCCTTGCAAGATTGAGAACGCAAAAACGACCCTTTTCAGGGCCACCCCCCCATTCAGATTGTTAAACCCCAGCATTTGGGGATGTGTCTCTATTGCACCCGATTGTTACTAATATTGATTTTCGGGTGGGCTGACTTTAAACTTAAACTGCTCCAATTGAACGGTAAAAATTCCCGGTAATGAAACACCCAGTCAAAGACGGGTTATACTATTTATAACTTATAGTTATATAATGTTTA
>CAHIKZ030005533.1:187500-202500 GCA_903632075.3 Acanthosepion pharaonis
CAACAGTCTATACATGGCATGGTTGGTTCTAGATCTAAAGGTCTGAACTGGCGGAGCTAAGGAAAGTAGCTCATCGAAACATTTGCCATGTAAATAGCGATAGAAGAGCGAAAGTGTTGCATTGTTTCGTCTGTGGGGGAGGGGCTGTAGGATTGGAATAATTAATCACCCACAAGGCCGCGATGGCTCATGAAATACAAAATAATAAAAATAATTACAGTTTAAAAATGTTTGATAATTAAATAAATGAGCGTTACTAGAAACACTCACTCAGTTGAGGTAAGCGTGGCGTGATCCGAAACTGCCTTGAAAACTAGAAAATACGTAGACAGGCTAGGGTAAGGCGGTGAAAGGAAAAGGATCCGAAAGAAAATAAAAGGAGTAAAGTAACACATTGTAAAATGTGCTGAAAAATTCTCGGCTTTACTAAGGAACCCTTCAAAATTAAAAGTAAATGTGTTCAGTCATTTTGTCTGATTTGGGGCAGTGGATAGAGCCGAAAAAAAAAAAATCTGCCAGCACTCCCTCGTACTGCTTCGTAGAGCATAAAATGAACGAATTAGATTTCAACCATTGCTGCAAACATTTGATCATATTAATTCCCGTGGAAGATGCGTGAACGCACTCATTTGTGAAGCTGTAGCAATAGATGAATCCAGAGCCAACTAAGCGTGCAATAATCTTATTGGCAAAGTATTCCCTCAGCGGGGGTAGTGTTTAATATACAGGGTGGACAGAAAGTTATTTATCATAAAAAGTACCTCAAATTAAAGACTGCAATAAAAGGGATTGTTTCAGTTTTTCTCCTTTATACAAATATAACCAGCTGGGTGACGTATTTATCTAATTTCTCTCTGATTTCGATTGGTTGATTTTGTTTGAAGGCATATCAACCTCAATGGGTTGTTTACTGTGGACAGTATTTTAAGGATAGGTTCGTATGAATAGAATATGTATTCTTTGTAAGAAATCAGGTTGTCGATCAGATTTCATTGACGTATTTTTGTCGAGGGTCAAATGGATTGATGTAATTTTTTTTCAAAAATGTATTGCTGGTATTGTTACTATAACAATGTTTTTATACTTTCATAATGTTATGGCCACAGTTTTGGGGCTATCTGCTCATAGCTGGATCCGTAACAGGTAATAACAACCCGGGTCTGGATGAACCGGAGAACAACAGTAATTATGATGTGGTTCAACGCTCCTCAAAACGTTGCTGCTGATTGTAGTTTATCGTCATGCCCAGGAAATCACGTTTTCTCTACGGGTGCTACTGGCACGATATAATTTAGTACGACCTGCCGTATCGTCGATTCATCGGTGACAAAACTAGTCTTTTCTGGTGAGGAAGGTGACTAGATACCAAGAAGGATTAATAAAAGGTCTTGTCAAAGTGGACGAATCTTTTGTAGGGTCAAAGGCCATCTAACTCAAGGGCATAGACTAGGATTCATAGCTATCTATTAAGCAAGTATGGGGAAGTCAACGACCAGGCCAGATGATTTCCCTGATGGAATCAACTGTCATGTGTCCGTGACCAAGGTGAACCTTCAAGTTAGATGACACTTGAGAGAGATGGACTCCGTGTTGTTTACTTACCCAAGACACGTTACGCTTGAATGAATACCTCTCAACTGCGCAACTACACTACGATAACACCTGGTATTGGGGGTGATGACGATATTGATGATGGATGACGTGTGTTTGACGTAATAGGTAAAGATGTTGTGTAGCTATGGAATATAAGTCTCACTCTCTCTCTCGCTCTCTCTCTCTCACACACACACGCATACATACACATATATACACACACATATATGATAAAATATACTTTTAAGGCATGCTATATTTATTGGTTAATTTCAGGGATACAACATATGTAAATATAAAAGTGGACATAGAATTCAACACCCAGCGATGACAGTCTCTTTCATGCTTATACGTAATATAACATTTCCTCTAATATAGTCTATCTGAGACCTTTTTGTTCTCAAAGCAAGGAATAGCTGGCTTTGCAGAATGTGAAGCAAAAATAATTAAAGTTCAAATGTAACCGTTTCAAATTGCATATGCTTTTGAACTTCAATTGTTCACAAAAATCATTCCTTTTGTATTTTTAATTAAATTTTAATTATTTTTTCGGGTTGATAAAAATTACGGATGCAGAATTTGACATTTTGAAAAATGATCATTATTTGGGAAGAAGAATTTGCCAGTTTGTGTTGAAAGACGTGTCAATTCTGATTAGGAGATGAGAGACGTCATTTTTCCTCATTCAGCTTGATTTTTAGTTTTCAACATGTTCACTTTATTGAATTAAAATGTAGTTTGATGAACACTTTATTTAATCGAAAAATCAATGTTTTAATGAATTAATATTAAAGAAAAGCGACTTTAGAACAAACACATGTATATTAACCAGATTCTTCTATTCAGACGAACCTATCTTAAAAATCTTGACGGCAGTAAACAACTTATTCGAACTATAGATGTAATTCTAAACGCAACATTTAGGCCAGTGTCCCCTGGCAAATTTCAGGTGTCTATTTTTTGGGGATGATGTTGATTATTGCATTGTTTTGTCATACCAGTTTTTATGGTCAGAAGGTACGTGGCCGAAACGTTGTGTCTTTAATAGCCTTTATAGTGATCATGAGGAATACAACAATTTCAATGAAGTAAAGTATATTTCTAATTTTTCATATCATAAATCAAATAAAAAAAGATCATTTGCAATATTGTACGAGAAATAATAATATTATGACAATTGCAAGTTTTGTTTAATTATTTTTGTTTCAGGCTGAAATTTAAATATTTTCTACGTAATTTTATTACTTACTTCAACTACTGGTAATTTGTCACTCGTTTTTAATGACACACACACACATATATATATATATATATATATATATATATATATATATGTGTGTGTGTGTGTAAAGCAGTCGTGGCTCTTGGGGGACTGTTCTGAGGTTATCTGGATACTTAGATGAGTATCGCTGTGGAAGTGAGTGAGTAGCGGCGCTATATCGAGTCTAGCTTGTGTCTTCTTCGTCACCGAGTCCCGTGATGCAGTTGGTATGACGTTTGCGTTGTATCGAAACGGCCCGGGATTCTCGGTAGTGGATTTGCACTGCTGATGAGTCCCAGATAGGACGAAACGGCCGTTCAGTGCTTTCTGCATTCTGTTGAGGATTCTTCTTGGCTCGACGAATTACTATAACATTAGCCTAAATCTACAAATTAATCACACACGCACACACACACACACACACACACACACACATATATATATATATAGATAGATAGATGTAATATATTATATATATTATTATTTATATATTATATGCGCGGTACTTATTAGAAAGCGCTCAAAGCGTGAAACCCTGGGTCACAAACTCACATCAATCCAACCAAATATATATATATATATATATATATATATATATATATATATATATATATAATCTTCATCCACAGACATCCTGTTTCGCTGTATCATAGCTCTTTAGTGTAGCTAGACGTCCGATTGTTGAAACCAGGACCGATAACCGCATCAGTCAGAGATCCCACCCCTATCGTCGCACGGCAGAGAGAAAGGGAATTTTTTGTTTTCTATACCAAATACGCCAGTGACCTGAATATATATATATATATATATATATATATATATATATATATATATGCATGTGCAACCTTCAGGGGATTTTGAACTGAACTGAATCCTTTGTTTAACCTATCCGAGGTCCATATTTAGGGATACCTAATATTGTTCTTATATAATACAGTATGCCTTAGCCGATGTTTTTAAACTGTCATCATCTAATTCAATAAACACAAATAAATCAATTTTGACATCAACCTCAGATTGCTCAAAAGACCATCATAGTGCAACGGCATCACTCGCGTTTGACTTGCTCGAACATTTACACTATTTACTATAAATAATAAGTTTGAAACGCATTTTTACCTTTCTTCCATTTTCAAAAATACGTCAATTTTGATATATTTACAAATGCACGTTGAAAGTTACTGCTTTAACTATGCAATCAAAATCGATCGTTTTATTTTTATTTACTTATGACTAAACGCTCCTAATGCTGTCTATGCCATCTAACGACAAACATAGAAGAACTGTTTTGCTAGACCAATTTATTAGTCACTATTTTCCCCCTTTTGGAAAATTCTACATTTTGGAAAAGTAAAGAACATAAAAAAAAAAGAAAACGATCAGTAAGAACATTGAATAAACGGATCAATACATTCTTCTTCTAGTAGGTGTCAAATTATACCTACAGGGAGACAAATTCATTGCTCTGTGTAGAAATAACGTGTCATTGTTTTAATTGTTTTGATATATTCATTATTCCAAAGTTTATTTAATATACAATTTGCCTATGTTTATATCGGACTGACAAATTGACTTTAGCCAAGGGTTTTATGAAAGTAAACTTTGAATATACAAAATAAATAATGATATGAAGCTCTAATTATTCACAAAAAAATAACAAGACTTTCTTTTTCTTACCAACGAAAACAAATCAGATATTTTTCGTGAATCTAGAAGGGATTCGTTCATCTACTTATTTTTTTTTTCATTTTCTCAATGTAACATTTACTTAATTTATAGTTCCATTTAGCTAGAGAAATAATATTTGGTTAACTTTAGGAAACTTTCAAGTATCCAGTGAATTGAAAGTTTTGAAAGAAAAACGAATTAAAGAAATGTTTTGTATGAAGAATAAAGTCACGGAATTAAATTTGTCAATGAGAATGAAATACTAACGGGCAAAATTTCTGTTTTCGTTTCTGAAATGACACTTTCATCAAAGAGAAAAAAAAAATGAAAGTAAATGTTTATGATTTTTTTTTTTTATTATGGAAAATTTACCGATCTCTCTTTATCTGTTTCTTAATACAAAACGTTCCTAGAAATCATAAGAATATAAGAAAATGAACCGCCGTTGGCGCCTGGTTTTCGCCGATTTTTTTCGCATCAAAATATGACATTTTAGATTTTACAATGAAAGTTAATGTTTTCGCAATAAAGTTGTCCTTAAAAAATAAACATGAAATTTAAAATTTAGATTCTTAAAATTTTCAACATACGACAAAGATGTTAAATATACCAAGTGACAAGTTGGAATGTTGGTTGGACGAACTGAAAGTCCGAGAATGGCCTGAGATTGTGGCAACCACAAAAATAGGGATCTGCGATTTTCAAGGATGGTGAAAAATATATTGGAAATTTGAGGGGTAATTAATCTCATACAATTCTCCTTTGATGGCCACCAGATTTTTCTTCTTTCATGTGAGTCGTGATGACATTTCTGTCCTTTGTCATTCAGTTATGTGCCATGCGTGATACATGACTGACGAGGCAGATTTTTTTCCCGCAGTAGGTTGCCATTTCTTTCTGCGGTAGACCAGTTGCCATCCAAGGCTACAGAACCCGGTCTGTTCTGCTATTTACCCATAACTGAGGGAGAAGAAGAGGATTCATACCTTTCCCAAGGTTATTAGGACGTAAGTGAATGTAATGGATTCAACAGGAATTCGAACTCTGTTCTCCGATTCCTCAAGCCGAGTCGTTATCCAATTACTCTACCTTGTGTTAACGTACATGAATGTGTACTTCTCTTTGTCAACCAATATTTTTGCAATAGAATTAATATACACCAACAACGTGTAGGTAGAATTTTCAGGATAGATTTACATATATTTTACATCCAGGAGAGTGACTCATTGCGACTTCTCTGGCTAAATGTTTTCCGCTGATATGAATTGGAAAAATATATAGAATCAATTGCTATGTCTGCGGTTAGGAAAGTTGGTTCACTGTGTCGTACTAGACAATGATTCTCACCCAGATCTATCTTACATATTTATAAATCTACCATTCCTCCATACTTTGAATATTGCTGCCAAATCTCGTATTTCTGGCATGCATTTAGAGATTCTGGATAAAATTCAAAGAAGAAACAGCTATATTATTTGTCCTGACATGGCAACATGGCTTCTGTCACTTACCCGCCGCCGTAACGTGACCTCCCGGTGACGTTTCTATAAATAATTTCATGGTAATTGTTCTGATGAACTTTCCTATATGATATTATTGTTTTATTACCCTGCCCCTACAGACAATTATACATATGGGGACTAGTTAGAACTACTATAGAGACATTGAGGTATTATGGTGAACGTAGTAAGAATGGTAAGTAAGAATACGTTGTTTTGGTGTTAGGAATATTGTGGTATATTTGGGTCAGTGATTGTAATTGGCTAAGTCTAAATTTAAGGCAGATTTTCCCCATTTCGGCGTTGTGCCACATTTTTTGCAAATAAATATCACTTCCCTCCATTGTACCTAGACTATAAATTTAAGCGTAGGTCTAGATTGGCGCCAAGTTCTCATCAATTTTACAGATGGCTATGCTCACGGTTTCTTTTCTCGCACTTATCGCTCGTGGAAATCTCTTGCTTCCTAGTCAGCTTTGATATTCAAAAATTTAAACGCAATGTCAATCGTAATCTTCTATCTTTTTAATTCCCGTTCTTTTTTTTTGTTCCCTCTCGTTAATAGTTTTTTGTGTTTCTTATTGTCTCACACTCGGTAACTCTTTGCATCTTCGTAGTTTTATTGTCTTGTTTGGGGTGAAAAGATTAAAAAAATATTTGGTGGTGTTACGTTTTGTTATCTAACTTCATTCATCATATTATAAATTATATATATAAACTAGTAAGAGTTTATACATATATATAGCGAGAGTACAGAAAGTATTTGTTTTTTTATTTCTTATATATAAGGATTTCTTTGGCTTAGAAGGAAATATATAACTATTGTAAGGTTAATGAATGATGGGAACTCAACGTGAGATATTGCTATAAATTTAGAAAGATACTACAAAACAAAAGGCTAGGAAGGAAACCTCAAAGCTGGAAAGAGCGATAACATCTGGCGGACTTGAGAAACTTATTTTCGCAAAAGAATTATTTTAATAGAAAGAGTTTATAAGTGTCAAGTAGCATTAACTTTTCGAAAGATGTCAACTGTTTCCTTAAAATGAAACGACTAATATTGAGTCATGCCATGCGTGATACACGCTTAGGCGATCATGTCTTTCGATAGATGACTGACGAGGCAGATTTTTTTTCCAGTAGTAGGTTTCCATTTCTTTCTGCGGTAGACAAATTGCCATCCAAGGTCTGTCCTGGGGTGGAGGGATGAAGAAGAGGTTTCTTACTTTTCCTAAGGGTATTAGCACGTAAGTGAATGTAATGGATTCGACTGGAATTCCAACTCAGCTCTCCGATTCCTCAGTCCGAGCCGCTATCAAAATACTCCACCGTACCTCCCCAGGTTAATATTACCATTACCATTTTGTTTAAAGCTTTCGTCTTAATATTTGTCTGCGATCGTCTCAAGATTGGTAAAGATATCTCTGCGGTTTCAACTTGCTTTGTTTTTTGTTCATTTGTGCCAATATTGTCCCGCATCCACTACCAGAGATGGCATTAAAATACTAACAATATTTGATGATGAGAATGTAGCAGACAGTAATAAAAGAACCGATATTATTCGCATTGATGATTTCTCTCTATCTTTTCTGCTAATATCCTTCCTTTCATTTTCACTACGTTCTTTTTCTCTTCTTCATTCTGCCATTTTCCTTATTTTCTTTTATTCCCTTTACGTTCTTTTAATCCTTACTTTCTTTTTCCTTACTTTTCTCTTTTCCTTTCAACTTCATCTCCTTATTATCCTTGCTATTCTTTTTGTTATATTTTATCTTCATCATCTCCTTATCTATTCACATTTTCTTTCCTTTCTTTATTTACCTTCTTCTACATTTCATCTTGTTTCTATATTGTTATTCGGCTTCCTTTCTCTATCGTCATAGACAAAGGCAGCCGAATAACTTCTCTCTCCTCTTTTTCTCCTTCATTTCTCTCTTTCTCTTTCTTAACCAGTTAACACCAGACTTCCATCATCACAACACATCAGACAGCACCTTTCGACAGTAAAAGGGAAAATGACGCTTGGAATTCACAAACGAGATTCAATTGTGGTTAATATGTAGAACAAATACGATAATTTATAAGATAAATTATTAATAATCCGAATAACCTAAAAGTTATGCTCCATTATTTCCGGAAATTCCGTCTCTCTCTTTAAGTGCTATGTTCCTTCTGGATAAAAGCAATTATGGCTCTCCACCGCCTATTTTTCTCTTAATACCTCTAAAGTGAATTGTCATAATTGTTCCTGAGTGGTTTTCTGTTTCCTTTTCAAACCTTTTAAATTCAGATTTTTTGTCACTCCTAGACTGGTTACCAACCAAGGCTAAAGATCCCAGTCGACTTTGCTATTTAACTGAAACCTCGGGAATGATTAGATGGATTGATACCTCTACCAAAGGCTTTCATCAATATTTGTGTGTCGTTTCCCATCATGAAGTGCGAGATCATGGCTCTCCACAACTTCCTGTCCCTTGTATTTTTAGGTGACCGTTATTTTTTTTACAATCCCTAATTGTCCCTTCCCTGCCACCCATTCGCACCAACTACATATGTAATTTGCTCGATATTTCCGTTTACCTCGCCTCCACCAATATGCCATATGAGTATTATGTTTGCCAAGACCTCTTTCTATATAATGTGTCCTAGAAGTTTCAACTGTCCCCTAAGAGGATTAATGCAAAGAAAAGACATCCTGATTTTGAACTCTGCTGAACGATTTCATTTTTAATTAATTTCCCCCGCACATTTCGAGATGTTAGGTAATTTTTTTTCCTTCTAACGTTTTACCTTTCAGATTAATGAGTCTTTTACTCGAAGTTTAACATTTCCCTTCACCAGAAAGAAAAAAAATGCTTTCGCAGAGTGGTAGAGATAATGAACATCTCGATAGCCTTTTTTTTTTTTTAAAAAAAGAAAATGTTTTCACTTTGTCTTTCATCTCAGAAAACCGAGCATGATTTGTCCGTCTATTGATTTTTCTCTGGGGGGATATAACACTAGTAGGTGTGTCTAGGTCAAGATAGTATGACGGGGCCAATTTCCATTTTAAAGCTGATTTGTCCTGATATTTATAAATGTTCGAATTCAGAGTTTTCATTTTCTGTGACTGGCTTCCATTGAAGGCAAGGGATTATGCACTCTGCCATTTAACGCAGAGCTGCAAGATGGATTCATACCTTTATCAAAAGCATTAGTGCGAAATGAACGAAACAAACTCTGGCAGATTTTGAACCCAGCATGCTGATTCTATTTATGAACCGTTTATATGGAGAAACCTACACATCCATAAAAGATATAGATATGAAAATATGAACATGGATGTGTAGGTAATGTAAATATTAACGGTTCATAAATTGGAATCAGCATGCTGGGTTCAAAATCTGCCAGAGTTTGACTATCTGTCGGTGTGTGTGTGTGTGTGTGTGTGTGTGTGTAACGAATGCACGGCTGTAATTTTTGACGGAGTTGCACCAAAATCTACATGCACACGCTCCAAGTTAGCGTGAAGGCCAAGATCGAATTTGCGTTTCCCAACTCCCATCGATAGTGGAAATAATCGATTTTTTCATGCTTCTACGGCAGTTTTCATATAGTTTGCGGTCATTTTGTACTGGCTAGAGTGAGAGCCTATAGCTGGCTGCCACGACTAAACAGCAAGATTCTATTGGCCAGAGTGAGAGTCAACAGCTGACTGACATGAATGTTAACTAGCATGCTAGCATGCAAAAAATCGATAGTTGCATTCGTCACAAGTGGGAAAAATTTAAATCTGCATAGCACTTTACTCCAATTGGCTCATTCGCTTGCTTAAAGTCAATGTTGATTCTGATTTCGCAGAACTGGGTTGGGTGTGAAAAAGTATTTGTTGTTAACATTCTTTTTTCATTCGGTTTTTCCAGTTACGAGTCCTTTTTTAAAGCTGAGCGTTTTTTGTTCATTTTGTTTAGTTCTTTTTTCTTAACAGATTTAATGTTTAGTTTAGAGCTTAGAAAAAATTCGCAGTGTGAGATAGGCAAGAAGTAAGGCATGTAGCAACATCAGCATGGCAAATGGGAACTCCTTTAAAGGCAAGGAATGGCAAAAATATTTTAAGTCAAGTGATAGCGATTGCTGTATGAATCGTATGATTTTTGAATCAAGCACGGGCAACGCCGGGCCATGCTGCTAGTTAACTTGTAAAAGACTTAGAAAGTTTACTCGAAAAAAAATTTTATGCAACTAATGTCGGGTGAATTTTATACAATCTTTTTCTTAAAATAATTTTTCAGCAAAATAGGTTTCTCAAATGCAATGTCTTTTATATCTCTTTCTCGTATTGATAGGGGCTTCCTTCCTAAACTTTTGTTTGATGTCGTGTGGAATGTCATCGTCTTAATTAAGTCATCGCTTTCTCTTCAAATTACGTATGCTATCCATTTTAGTTTTTGCTGCTGTTGAAAGTCATCAAGGGATGTGGATTCCGTTATTTAGTAAAGTTCCTTGTTTGTGAATCTGTAGCGCCTGTCTACGCTATTCAAAGAAGGATGCTTATCTCTGAGACATACAGTGTTCATTCGCTGAATGCAATTTTTAATCATTGATCAGTGATGTATACTGCTGATAGATTTGATACTTCATAATGACGTCCACGTGAAAGTCTAAATCTGACGAAGATATTTAAGAACAAGATTTTAGTTCTTAGGTTAAGGTTTTAGTGTTGAAGCATCTTACGATGTTGGACAAGAATTGAACAACCTATTCTAAGTTGAATTTTCTAACGTTCCGTTTTTTGCTTCACTTTTACTGGATTCAGTGCAGCGCTTCGGTTGACAACAGCGAATAAGGAATCGTTTTATATTTCAGCTGCAACTCATATATTGGCATTCGTATTAAAATTCATAAGAAAGGCATTACTCCCTACTCCTTTGTTCTCTCATCATGTACCGTGGCTAAAATATCTTCTAATTAGTATGTCACAGATTAAAATTATTTAATTCAACTAATAGTCTGTGGTACTTCCCTCTGGTGTAATGGTTAGCAAGATTGTCTCGCTAACTCAGTTACGTCTGAGTAGTGAGTTCGATCCTGTTCGTATGCTCCACATTTTCGGCCTTGTGTCGCATCTAAGCTACGCTTAAGAAATCAAAAGAGCCTTTTGACTTGGTGTAATTTTTTTTTAAGCGTTTCACTCCAAGCAAGGCGGAAAGCCTCTAGGACGCGAGGGGTTACAGAAGATTTGGAGCAAGATCAAATATGAGTGATAGAGGAAATGATGAGGAGAAGGATAGTGGATAGATCAAGGCAACTGGAGATGTCGACTGACATTACATTTGAATAGTTGGAGATTATAGCTCTCAGGGAAACTGGAATAGGGAAGGGAGTTCCACAGGCGAGAGGTGTGAGATATGAAGCTATTGGAGTAGAAGAGACGGCTACATTTAATAGTTTCGACAGTGAAAGGTTGAGAGCGGGATGCCAGCCTCGTAGGGCGCTTGAATTCAGGAAGTCTGGGAACCAGCGAACGCAGCTCCTCGGAGCAAATGCCATGAAAGAATTTGTAAAACAGAGAGAGGCGACGGCGCGTCTGTGAGAGAGCGACTGTAGACGAGATGCCAGAAACGTGTCTCGATAGAACAGTTAGTTCTATTCTCATTGGGTGCTCCATATTTTGGCCTTATGTCACATCTAAGCTACGCTTAGAAAAACATTTGAGCACTTCGACGTGTTGTAATGGTTAGTAAGCTTGTCCCGCAAGATCAATTACGACTCAGTTGTGATTTCGATTCTTCAAAATCTAAGCTATGCTTACAAAATTACCATAGATGTAATAATCTGCTTGGCAAGCTCGTTGATCATTACCTATTAGGAAAAGAGACGTATTTAAAGCTAAGCTCAGCCAGGTACATGATACACTTAGTGAGGACGAAATTTATTGTATAGTAGGAAATGGTCTACTCGACAAGCTTGTTAGCCATTACACAAAGGCAAAACACAAATTTTAAGCTTAGATAAACTTGGCGTATGACAGAAATGTGAGACACCTAGTGAGGATCAAACCTATTGCATAGTAAAGGTGTTTCGACTGCATAGTACACTAATTATGACACCACTGTCAGACGTTCAAGTTTTTAAACTTTAGCTCAGCTTGAAGCAAAACGCATGTGTGCGACACAAATTTATTACATAGTATTAATAGTCCGTTTGACTTGCTCACTAATTATGACTCCATGCCGAGAAGGGTAAATTTTAAAATTTTGCTCATTCTGGGTGCAAACCACAAGTATGAGCCACCTAGTGTGGATCAGAGAAATTATATCGTAATAGACTGTCTGAATAGCACACTAACGGTTAGATAATTCAGGCACAGGATTAAAGTAGTTAGGTTTATTACTATTTGTAGTAAGACTTACAATTTAATCTACGGTACTTGCTTGAGCTTTGAACTCTTCAAGCCAAAATGATTCATTAGTAAAGCATTTCAATTGCTTTTAATTTTTGTTTGGCGTTATATACAATGTACTACATTGAACCCAATCATTCAAATGGCTTCTTTCTTGTATTAAGTAGAAGAATGAAACATTTTCAAACGAAGTAAAGTGTATAAAATACACACAAAAACACTGACGAACAAAAAATATTTCAAACAAATGAATCGATACAAACAGACGTTTTTGCAGTCTTTTGCTCTTTTTCTTTGGGGATTGAATTTGATGTTAAGAAATCTGTACGAATAATTTCCTTAATAGCTTTTAACTATAGAATAAACAAACTAATAAATAAAAGGGGCTGTGTACAGTGTCCTTTAAAGACCTTTTCCGCCTTTTAAGATAAGGGAGAGATCGAACATTTAAAAAAAAATAATTTTGCATAATAAGAGATCGAAAAGATACAGTATTGATTGATCTGTTAAAGTTGACTATTTTTGTAAAGTACGTCATAAACCTTCAGGATGTAGGGGATCATGTCTCTTCACACATTCCTTTTATTTATTGTTTGTAAAGTGCTATACATTCTTTAGAATGTAGTTATTTCCAGCTGCCTTCTTCACTGTTCGGAACTTAGCATTTTCTTCTTTTACATGGTATTTAAAGGCACTATTCAGATTTATTTGGTCATCGACGCACTCTGTAGCCGAGAGGTCAAAGTACGTCTAATTACAGTTTCCCCTAAGGGAACGCATGTTCGAATCCTGATGGAGAGCGCATATTTTTCCCTAATATTCAGGCCGTAGCCGAAAATATATAAATGGTTTAATAAATAAAAGGAGCGTCTATTCAAATACGACTATCCACTAAAGATGTTTAAGTAATATATATATAGTCGACTGGTGTGTGTGTTTTGTTTTAAATCTATCATGGCCTACAATATAAAATTTCTTGTTTTTTAATGCCTTAATACGCTTTTGTACCGTTTCAAACATATTTAAATATATATATATATATATATATATATATATATATATATATGTATATTACTTAAAAATAATGCTCGATTTAACATTTCTGCTTGGCATGGCGGACCCATCTTTTGCCATTGGGTGATTGTTCCCTCAGAGTGGGTTAGGGTTTATTTATGAGTTATGCGTTTATAAAAAAAGAAAAAAAAACTGTCGGTCTTAGGGAAATGTATTCGCCCACAAAACCTAAAACGAAAGCTAAACACAGTGTTAAAAATAAGAAAAAATTGCAAGAAACAAATAGAGAAGTGATGAACTGTCATATCAATCTTCCTATCTGGACAATTTTCCTCTTAGACGAGAATGGTATTTGGAGCAACGGAGATGTTGTCTTCGGAATAATATTATAGACGGAGCTTGTAAGCAATGAAAACATTTTAAAAGAAAATGGAAACGAAAACAACACTTCTATTTAGAATCAGGAAGAGGAAGTTGAAAATTCTAGGATATATAAGGAAGAAAGAGGACTTGGAGAATATAACACGCACAAGACAAAATAAACAGGAAAATTGGAAATCGCGAGCAACCTACTTTTGCAAAGAGATGTCCGTTCAGAGATCTGGAAAGATAATAAGAAAGTAAAACATTGCTAAGAGCTACAAAGTCTCGTAAGTTGTTGAGAGCCATTATCAACCATCGCCTGAAGAGACACAGCAAATAAAAGAAGTAGACGATAAAGGTAAGAATAATATTTTAATTATTTACACATAGCCGTATATTAATTATCTCGACATTCCGAAGTACTTGTAAAAAAAAAAAACATGCCACACAATATCGGCAGTAGGTGGTATTACTCGAATGTACACTTGCGAGTCTCCACATCAATTGCTGCCTTGTGTCATACCTACCATTCTAATGGATAGATAAATACCAATCACAACACTCAGAAGGTCCCGAAGGTTCCTTCATCACGGTGAATTCATAATATCTGAGTACAAATGACAGTGATTAAATGATGCTGTATATGCTCAGCCTGGGACGAGGGTTAGCCATCTTAGTCAGTTTGTTTCCCCCGAGAAACCGGTTTATTGTGTACTTAATCAGGAGCTTCGTAAATAAAAGGTTTAAAGAAGAGCCTAACTCAGACGAATAATAAAGAAAGGAGAGAAATATTCGCTTGTGTCGCCTGTTTAATTCACAGGAGGGAACCTTTTCATAGTTAAACACAAAGAATAAATCGATCATTCACTGTCCTACTGTCTAGTTTCTCTTTCTCAAAACTACAAAGTTTCACTCAAATAAAGTAAGGTGTTTCGATATATACACCTTAATTTTAAATTAAAATCACCCAATACCAGCCTCGAGATCTAAATATACAGGTTTGTTGTTAAAATAGCTATAATGAGTAAGGTCTGCAAAATTAGACGGGTGGTAGGATGTAATTGTTTTGATGATGAGAATTGACATTGAGGAGTTTAAAATCGTTAAGTCATTGGCTTTTCAAATAAAAGTTGTTTTTTTTTTTCGGGGGGGGGGGCGGTTGTATTTATTTTCTGAAATAACACTTGCAGTCTATGCCTCCTGGATATAACGATAAACAA
>CAHIKZ030005533.1:207500-220000 GCA_903632075.3 Acanthosepion pharaonis
ATATGAAACCCACATTTAATTGAAGCTATTGATTTCTATCTTGCTTTCAGTTGAATGGATAATCAAAGTAAAAAACAAAATCGATGAAACCATTAAAAATTATTTGCACAAGAATTAATCTATTCGACCCGGATTTAAAAAACTTTTCAGGAATATTCATGATTTGTTGGCGAACTTTCCGTTTTAATTAATCAACTATTCTTTTAAAAAGTTAACAAAGAAGAATTATTACCACAATATCTATAGCGTTAGAAATACCCTGTGCCTTTGGCATTCAAAACTTTGTTCATACGTCATAAAGGCCATTAATTAGGTACATGAAAAAGACTGAAATGTATAAAAACAAAACTTTGAAACACAAAGAGTTCACTTGAGTTCACCGGGAACGTTCCAGCAGGTCTGCAGTATTTTATGATCGAAACATTGATTAAAAATCATCCAGATCACACGACATGGGGCATCGAAGAGACTCACGGCATATCTCGTAAGTGATTAAAGGGATTTTAAAGCACTTGGATACGGAAATGGCTACGATGTTGGTGTGCCTCAAGATTTAACGGAAACAAAATTCCAACTGTGATTGTCTGCTCAAATGCAACGGAAACGACCCATATTTAAAAAGAGCTGACAGAGTCGATGAAAATAGATTGTTTACAACAATGTTGGCGGCTACAATGTTAACAACGTAAGATATGTAGGCGACACGGATTGTTAGCAAACACAAAACGAGAACTATAAGGTAGCGAAGGAAAGCGAGAAGAAAGGACTAAACAGCAATTACAAACAGACAGAATATACGGTTGTTAGCAAAAGGAACAGGACAACATGCAAATTACGAATTAGTGATACAGAATTAAAGCAAGTATAACAATTTAAATACCCAGGAAGTGTTTTAACAGAGCGTGTCTGAAATACGAAAGCGCGTTGGGATAGCGAAAGATGCCTTATAAAAGCTAAGCAAAGTATTACGAAACGGAACAAATTTGTTAGAAACAAAGTAAATTGCAATATGAGCACTGATAAAAATGGTTGTTGAGAACATCAGGTTTATAATACCCAGAAATTCATACCCAGATGTCCTCAAGGACACATGTGGATAAAGGCGTTGGTTAGATCCAGTGACAGGACCCAAAGAGTGTGAGTTCAATACCCGGTTAAGGCAGTGGAGAACTTTCAGAGGGAAATTAGCAGGAGATAACTGATAACTGACATCCATCAAACATGGCACGTGGAACTAGAACAGTCTACCCCGGTGAGCGAAATAAAGGGTTCAGTTCGAAATTCCAACCACCTGAAGAAGGCCGGAGCGTACAACGGCCGAAACGTTGTGATAAATATGGCGAAAAAGATGAGGACAATAGTCCGAATAATGTAAATAATGTACAAAGTAAATAGTAGTGTACTGCTACGAAATATCAGACCTCCTATACGACAGTGAATTCTCTTCGCATATGAATAATGAATAAGAGAGTTAACGCAACAGAAATGTGGTTCTACAGAAGAATGCTGAGAATTCCATGGACCGAAAATGTGAACAACGATGAAGTTTTAAAGACAATGGGAACAAAATGGAAGGCAGATGATACAGAGGAAACCAGCAGATATCCTAGCTCGCGAGCCTGAGTGAGTCGCGTAGTAAGGTTTGAGAGAGATGAACAAACTACAGAATTTATTCAAAGGTACAAAGTAGAGAACATCGGGTTGAGTCATGATCGCCAACGTCCTGAAGGTACACGGAAAGAGGAAGAAGAAAAAGGGAAAATATATATCCAGGTAATAAGCAGATGAGTGACTCTTGAATTAAGACTATAACGCATTATACTTAGTGGCATTGAAAGGACATTGTGTATTCTGATATTCTTCTGCAAAATCAGACATTGAATACCATTCCAAACTAGACAGATTATAGGCAGCAATCAATGAAAAGTATTTGGAATAAGCTTAACGGAAGGGTGCCGTATTCCATCAGGACAATGCCAGACCTCACATTTATTCGCGAATCAACTAGAAACTTATACAGCTCGGCTGGGATGTGCTGCTACAGCCACATGACCTTATGTCTTATTATTACTTATTTTGAGCTCTACAAAATTCTCATATTTCATTCTCTGGAAGACTGCAAAAACTATTCAGTACATCTCTCTCTCACACACACACTCTTTCTAAATACTTACAGATCGATAGATAGTTATATAGATAGATTCATCTATCTATCTATCTATCTATATAGATAGATAGATAGATAGATAGATAGATAGATAGATAGATATATGTACAGGAATAGTTACTTAAATTCTCTTGTTCTCCAAGTAAAAAGAGTTTCCAAAAATATATCCTGACAAATAGATAGACCGAGAATTTTTCAGCACTAGCAACCTATACAGACACACATATATGTGTCTGTGTGTGTGTCTGTTAGTGTAACTTACATTTCAATTTAATTTGCCACTAATTCTGATTAATTACGTTATTACGCCTATTGTCAATCTTGATATAATTTAATTAGAGCAATAGAATGGATATCCGTGTGCCTCTAATACAAGTAAACATATCTGTGTGGGTATGTGTTACACACACACACACACACACACACACACACACACACACACACACACACACACACACATATATATATGGGTGTCTATTCCATGGCTGACATATTTGCGTATTTTTGATGATAGCAGTGACCAGGTTTCAAGTGACGGTAAATACCCAAATTTTACACTGCTGAATTTCTAGGCTGTACCCACTTCGAAGATCGACTTGGCACAGTTTTCTATCTTCCTTATGACCTTGTATCAGGATAAGCTAAGCTCAAGTAATATCTTGAAGCATATGGTGTTTGATATAGGAATCAGGAAGACACAAAACGCATAATGACGATTATAAATGTCTTTTTTCAGGGCATGCTAACGCTTGTAGGTGAAGACATTTCCGAAAAAAAAAAATTAAGTAATCACCCTGATAACAAAAGATTCGATAGATAGCATTTTGTTATTCAGAGAGTATAAATTACATTATCCACCCCCCCTCTCTCTCTTGGATATGACATTTTTTAACATTTGGCGTTCATTTTATTCCGATATCCTTTTCTCATTTATTAATTTTTATAAACAAAATGTTTTTTTTTGCCAGCCGCAATGATGGAGAAAGGATTACCTCACACTATCGCCAGTGAGACGCGCTGCAAGAGCCACTACGTTTCGCGAGGCTCGTCTCTTAATCGAGTCGCCATCCCGCCAACCCTCCGAAGGAACGCCATGTAACGAGGGCCAATAACCCCAGAAGTCTCCTCGGCTACAGGAGTGAAAAAAAATCTATCAGCAAGAGAAGAAGATATATATATATATATATATATATATATATATATTTTTATCTCTGTGTCCCTGGCGACGGATTCCGGCTCAACCGCGGCGGACCTGATCAAATAATAATGATAAATGACATGATATTCTGAATGTGAAATTTTAAAGTTTGGTTGGATGACGTCACAATGAGTCGGCCATGCGAGAGCTTACGATCAAGTCACGTGTTCATCGTTTGATCATTGAAGTTATTTATACAACATCGAGATTGGTGCACAGTTTTGGAACAACAGTCTCTGAGTGTATTTACTTGACCCCCCACTGAGTCAGGTTGTGACACAAGGTCGGTTTTTAACGTGTTTTCACTCGGGCCGCTGATCTTAGCTGGTCATAGCTTGTCCAAGCTGGTCAGAGCTGGTCTAAGCTAGTCATAGCTGGTCTTGGCTTGTCCTAGCTGGTCCAGGTCGGAGCCGGTCCAAGCAAGTCCTAGTCGTGATACCACAAGCCCAGGGACGAGCTCTGTGCCAGGTAAGACGAAGGGCGGAGTCTCCTTCGGGGAGGTAAAAACGGCCCTGAACCCGTTTATACGGGTTCAATTGGCATATTTTTGGCCGAGCCCGCGGGCTCGGAATGCCCACGTTAAAAAGGCCTTGTGCCACATGACACCCTCGTGGGGGGGTGACTCAATATCGTAAGACGAGCCCTTTGCAGACGCGTGAATTCGTGCTGGACTATTTGATACCGTATTGGACAGCTTAAAGAAACGATGGGCATTTTAGAGCTTTCATTTCAGGAGGGAATATTCAGGGAAAATGTCTTTAGTCTATATAAGTATGTAATGTTTGAAGCAAACCATGGGTACATAGCAAAACATTGTAAAAGAACTTTACCTATAAAAGTAAGCATTACTGTATATAAAAAGCAAGCTAGCACTATAGCTGAACATAAATAAAAAAAATCACGATGTAAATTCACTCACCACTTAACCAGTGTGGGTTATCCCACATAATCTTCCAATAAATCAGGCGGTTTGTGTATATTTTGTTTGATCTTACGCAGGGGATCAGTTTTACAGTAAATTTACATAGTAAACTGAACTGGACTCCTAATACATTTTATGATGTTTAATATATCTATTCGTTATATGGAGTGCTTAATCTAAAGTAATGAAAAAATTATTAATAAAAAGAATTATTTCTGGTTACAGGAGTTATTATATAACTCCTCTTCAATATGACCTGTAGCAGCGATCTAGAGGTATTTGTTGGCTGTGCCCATTTCATTGTAAGTATCATGTGTCACGCTATAATGAGTTTCATGTCATCTCTTCTTTAAAGAAGAATATCTCCTCTAACTGAAAACTAGCATCATGTTGCGACAATGATAAGAGCGATGTAATGTATTGATATAATTGCGTATAAAAAAAAATCTTATTATATCAGATTAATATGTTGGAAGAAAATCATTTTGTTTGCTGTGAAAATCTCTTGTGTTATAGGCTTATCGGAAACAACCGTAGTTACACCATTAAAATTTGTCCCGTTAGGCATTCTGGTGCAAATATTTTAGACAATGTCGTAGAAATAAAAGGACAGAGAGGGAAACAAAGATATAGAGGTAAAAAAAAAACAAATACAGAGAAAAGGATGAAATAAATAGAAGGAATTCGTGAATAGCAAATGAAAATGAAAGATACAGAAAAGATCGAGAATAATTTGGGATAAAAAAATGGCAACAGAAGAAAAAGAAAAATAGAACGAAAAACGGGAAAATAAAGTAAAACAGACAAAAAAATATTTTACCAATAGATTGCAAGAAAAGATGAAAAGGTATTTTTAAAAAGAAATATTTTCTAAAAATAAAAGAAAAATCTAATAAATAAAACACAGACAAAAAAATACCTAATTACCAAACGCATTTCCAGGCCATTTTTTCTTTGCCTCCATTCCAAAGTGATTAACAGCCAAGATTAAATTACCCTCAAACTCCACAATTAAGTCTGAGAAACTGGCACACAAACAAAACGCACAGATTTCTGTGCCACGCCAGAGATTGAGAGGCAGTTCTTTGTAAAAAAAAAAAAAAAAAAAGTATAAGCGGCTTAAATAATTCTAATGAGAAAGACCAAAAGACAATAGCCTCGCTTTACTTTTCTCTTTCTCTTACAAACACACACACAAACCATACATATATTGGACAGAAAACCAGAATTATACATTGGATAATATTTTTCTCCACTTTCAGCGTTTTCATCAAAGATTACAGAGAGCCGTAGTCATGGCAACACTCACGAGTAATATAGAATTTACACTCGTCACAAATTTTACTTTTCATTTTCTTTCTAGGTACCAACATTTTTCACACTTTACTCTTGCATAAGTTTATATTTCTTGTATCATGTTTGTTAATTTTTGGATACTAGAATTATCTCCCTTGGCGCCAGTTTATTTTTTATTTTATTTATTATAAAAACATATTTATAAAAACATATTAATAGACCAGTAAGTTAAAAAGACTTACTCCATGAAAGAGCAAATTGGAAAAAGGAAAAATTGGAAATACATATTGAAAGGCTTGCATATAAATCCTTTTGATGTTTGTGATAAGGAAAAGAATACGTTTGAATACTGTTTCTAATAATTTCGTCTGACCAGGGAACTCTGTCGTGGGTATGAAGATAAACTACATCAATAGCAATACCGCTAATCGCGAGGTTTTAAAAAGCATGGAACGACCTCTTAATTACTGTTGTTCCCAGGTCCACCCAGACCGGTGGGGGTAGCCCCTGTTAGAATCACAGTTATGGGCAAATAGTTAATCCCCAAAATGGGATGAAAACAATGAATATAGTAAAAATACCAGCAATATACTTTTTGTGGAAAAAGAAGAAAATATACCAGCAATACATTTTTGTATAAGAAATTATTAATGCTCCCAATAAAATTAAATTTCGGCATTAAATGGCCCATAAGGTGTTGATAAACAAAGAAACAAACTAGAAATTGGGTACCTCTGGACTTATTCAATTTAGTGGGTAGCGAAATATTTGCGATTATATTGGAAGATCCATTGCTAAAGATCTTGGAAGAATGATCAGTTCCCTTTACTGCTATACAAAATACCTGACACCTCAATGTTATGCTCCATCCTTACACAAATCA
The DNA here is from genome assembly GCA_903632075.3 of Acanthosepion pharaonis. NCBI lineage: Eukaryota > Metazoa > Mollusca > Cephalopoda > Sepiida > Sepiidae > Acanthosepion > Acanthosepion pharaonis. The sequence goes on from CAHIKZ030005533.1 coordinate 213,967, forward strand.
GATCAGAGCAAAGACTGAGTGCTTCTGCCATATGGGGTTTGGAGCTACCCAGTCTTTCTTTTCCAGCATTGAATGAGTTTAGTAGCTTACAGCCGCATCGCGTTGAAACATTGGTTGCCGTGCGATCACCGAAATTAGGCAACGTCGAGCCTGGTCAGTACTAAGATGGGTAACCGCATGGTAAAGCCAGGTGCTGTAAACTTGGATTTTCGGGTGTACGTAATGGATAATGGCTCGGAATTGTTAATCGAAGAGCCGAGTTCTAATTCCAGACCGGATCGTTATATTCACTTACGCGCAAATACTCATGGGTAAGGTATGAACCCATATTTTCTGTCTCCAGCTATAGATTAATTACCAACACTTGTATCACTAAAACATTATATCAGTATATATATATATATATATATATATATATATATATATATATATATATATATATATAATTATTACAATCTAAAACATTTTCTGGTTTCTAATAACCTGGAAAGTGTTGATAACCCATAAAAAAACAAATCAATCAAATTGAGTTCAAAAGCGTTTACACAACATTGTGAATCATGAATTGTTCCCACTCTACAAGCACCTTCCTACGAACGAAACCCCACAAACCTTTTCTTACTCTGTCACGATTCCCTGGCAAATATTCTGACCAGCTACATTCCTTAATTCCACAAGGTCTGTCCTTCACAACATGACCTACCATATCACGTACACTGGGACGAAGCATCTTCATTGATTTCGTATTCTACTAGCAAGAAAGTAGTTCCATTCGGACAGCTTAAGTTCCTGCAACAACCTCATTCAGTAATCTTCTACTTCAATTGGCTCTTAGGAGCTTTTATTGGGCGATAATAAGTGAAATATAAAAGGTATCCCTGGGTGTTATAATAATGTGTAGGCAAAAGTTCTATAGTACGCTTTATATATTAACGTTTTTCTTACCATTGCCAATTAGGTTAGCACAAATGACTCGTACCGACAGACCTGAAATTCTGTTTCATCTAAAACAGCACAGAAGTTAAAAATAAAAGAACAAGGAAATGAAGAAATCAGTCGATTTACTTATTTTATATGGACTTCAATAAAGGCTACAAACACAAGCCTACGTGAATGCTATTTGTTAAATACATTGACAGAAAGAAGAGCGAAGTACTTGTTGGTTCAAAGAATTTATGTGACAAGGATTGGCCTTCAGATGCTGGAACAGTATCATTGATCTCTTTCCGCCTTTCTGATTTTCATATTTGTAAATAATAGCGCATGCGCATACGCACACAGTTATTGCTCTATTGATGAAGTATACATGTTCATGGGCTTAATATTCAATCTACCCAGTTCACTTGGAAGGTTGGTCAAGTTAGTACAGATGACTTGATGATTGGAAAACACGGATAAGTTAGGGAAGTTATCACTGCTTGATTCTAGTTTGAAATTGACCAACGGAGATGTGTAGCTATGAGTTGCTCTCTATAGAATTAATATATTTTTATGCTCTTATTTACCCAAGAGCCACTCAGTATAGAGGGTTACTGAATGAGGTCTCTGTGTGTGATATGAAATTAAGAGAATGGAATGTGATATGCAGATCATGAGGATACGTAGGATAGATAAGAGCTGACTGAACACTTGAAGAGGTTGTAGTGACCAGGGAAGCAACCGCTCGGGTCTCTGTTCTACTAAGCAATGATTCTTGGGAAGAAGCCGACTGAGTGGATATTCTTTGCAGCTTATAGAATACAAAAGGCACGAGGATGAATGAAATATGCGTATAGGCGGTACCTTGCTATGAACTTTTCATATAGTTCATATAATTCTCATATCGAATTTGCTCAGTGTAGCGTCGTTCAAAAATCTTGTTAAAAATGTCTTGTTAAATAAGGATACATTTTGGAGTGACAGTTTATTTTCACTGCTGTCTAGTGAAAATATCTGCGACACAGTCATGATCGTAAGTTATTGGCATAACATAACACTATCACACATTGCCTAACGTTTCAAATTTATTCAATTAATATTTATTAATGTTTATATTTCTGAGGTGAGGTATTCACGACGTTTCGAATTCGTTAGCAAATTCCAACGTAGTCCACCTGAAGTAGGCCGGGGCGGACAACGGCCGAAACGTCGTGAATATGACAATAAAGATACGGACAACAATAAATAGTATCATATCTATTAACTCCGAAAGCAACATCCACATGAAGAACTTTTGTCTAATTTAGCTTCTGTATTTTTTTGTCATCATTAAACCCAGTTTTACTTGGCAGCTTCGAGCAGAAACAGACTAAATTTTGAAGTTAGAAGATAATGTATTCTTGTATTTTCTCTAAGTCTAGAAAAGCAGATATTTCAAAACATCCACGGACAATTCCTAGGTTAATACTAGTAGGTTGTCCAGAAATACATAGGGAACATTTCTTGTAATCCTCCTAGAATCCAATGAGAAGTTCATCTCATTTGCAGTATCTAATGAAATCTTTTCATTGTACAATTAAAATTTCAACTACGGGAAGATTAACCTTAAATCAAGAACTTTTGTCTAATTTAGCCTCTGTTTTTTTTCATCATTAAATCCAGTTTTACTTACCAGCTTCGAGCAGAAACAGACATAGCTTAAATTTTGAAGATAGAGAAAATAGAAGAATACATTATATTCTAAGTCTAGAAAAGCAGATATTTCAAAACATCCACGGAAAATTCCTAGGTTAATACTAGTAGGTTGTTCAGAAATAAAGAGAGCACATTTCTTGTAATCCTCCCAGAATCGGATCAAAAGTTCATCTTCTCATTTGCAATATCTAATGAAATCTTTTTCATATTACAATTAAAACTTCAACTACCGGAAGTTTAACCTTAAATAGGGTAAATTAGATGCTTTAAACCCTGAGATTTAGATCAAGATCAAGGGGTCTTTTAATTGGATCCAACCTATTTTGAAACAAGAAACAGCGATAGATAAGGTTGAGTCATAAGAAATTTCTTTTTTGGGAATCGATACTAATGACTAATGTATCATAGCTTTGGTAATAAAATAAGCACATTCCTGTCTACATTTCTGAAATGAGGTATTGTAATTATTTAAAATATTTACATTGTTCGGACTGTTTTACTCTTCGTTGTCCTTGTGAACACATGTGGATAAAAGCGTTAGTTGAATCCAGTGACTTGACGTGTTCAATACCTGGCTACTGCAGAGATGAACAAAATCTTGGAGAGTTAAAGGGAGATAAGTGAGACACTTGGAAGAGGCATGGCGCATGGAACTAGAACAATCTACTCCTGTGGACGAAATAAAGGGTTCAGTTCGAAATTCCAATCACCTGAAGAAGTTCGGAGCGTACAACGACCGAAAAGTTGAGAATATGGTAACGAAGATGAAGACAACAGTCCGAACAATGTAAATAGTTGAAAGCACGTCAGGCTATATGACGGTTCCGTATAGGATACAGGTTCGATTCCTGTCGGAAGACGCATATTTTCTAGGACAATTTCTCGGATATTCAGGCCGGCAAATGTTGTTAATACTGTTTATTATAAACAAAACATTTACTTAAATATTTGAATCTATAAAAAAAGAATGTATAAACATAAAAATGTCTTTAAATAATTGTCGGACTTTGTCCATTTCATAATGTGTAACGTCATTTGTTTACATTTGAATACGCTTCGAGCAGATATTAATGTACGTGAGAAAATCATGGAAAATTGTAATTTAAAAACAGTAAAATCGACCTTGATACCGAAACGCTCCTCTGTGGCTCAATCGGTAAAAGCACGTCAGGCAATGTAAATAGTGTAAATAAGCAAAACCCATCTATTTTGCTTCTATCCGTCACAATAAAAATAGCGTTTTTCGGCTAAAATCTGAATTAGTCTAATAAACCTTCATAAGCTTCTACTTGGTGTTTTTACTATATTACACTGATTACTAATCATACGTAGCAGTTAACGATGAATTTAGAGTATATTAGCATATCTTAGATTTGATTACCAGTGAATACATTGGATAAAAAAATGTTTTTCTTTTCGATGACAATGATAGCCTGTGTTCGACAGGAATAACAGAATTGATTTCTTTTGTTTATTACCTTTATTCTTCAAAAAATGAAGTACAATTACATTTTATTCAGTTATATATTCACTATTATTTTCAATGACTTGTTGCCACTTATCAGGCTGTTTGTTAAATTTAAGCAAAATTCTGTAGCTTTCGATTTATAAAAACTTTTCAATGAATGCCTGAATCTGGTTTTCATTACAGAAAGCTTTCCCAATCGAAGTGTTTTGTAGCAGTCGAAAAAGTTAATAATCAGTTGGTATAAAGCCATAGAATATGGCGAATAGAAATAGACCAGACCAACATACCTCCAAATTATTTTCCTGGTTAATTATTATTATTATGCCCTATGCGACCTCGGGGTGTCATGGCGGAGAACCATATCTTTCCTATTGATGTGGGCAAGGCGCTTTTCGGCCAGACCATTTATGAGTACATTGCAGCGGAAGTTCATACAAATATCAATATAATTGTTTGTTTAGCAGTATATCAACACTTTATGGGTCATTTAATCCCGAAATTTAATTTTCTTTGGAGCATTAGTAATTTCCTTTACAAATATGTATTGCTGGTAATTTTGTTTTTCATTTCTTACAAAAAATGTATTGCTGGTATTTTTACTATAAATTTTTTTATACATTCATAATGTTTTGATCCCATTTTGGGGATTAACTATTTGCCGATAGCTGGGATTCTAACAGGTGCTACTATCTCCGGTGTGGGTGCACCTGGGAACAACATCAATTATGAAGACGTTCCACGCTCTTAAAACCTTTTGATCAGCTGCCTTGCTGCCGGATGTAGTTTATCGTCATACCCAGGACGGAGATCTCTTTTCAGACGAAATTATTATAAGCAGTATTCAAATGTATTCTTTTCCTTATCTCAAACATCAAAAGAGTTCATATGTCAGTCTTTGAATATGTATTTCCAATTTTTCCTTTTTGCAATTTGATATTTCATGGAGTAAGTCTTTTTACTTTACTGGCCTATTAATATCTTTTTATAATAAATAAAATAAAAAAATAAACTGGCGTCAAGGGAGATAATTCTAGTATCCAAAAATTTACAAACAAATATAAAGTAAAGTAGAAAAATAAAATTTGATGCCTGATAATGTTTTTTTTTTTTTTTTTTTCTTACAGATATATATTACTTTATATATATTATTTTTTTGTTTTTTACAAAAACGCATTGCTGGAAATTTTTTTTACTATGGAAATGTACTGTAGGTATTTCTACTACATATATTTTATTTTTTCATAATGTTTTAACTTCAGTTTGGGGATTAAATATTTGCCTATAGCTTGGACCCTAGCAGGTGCTACCACCCCGGGTCTAGGTAGACTTGGGAAAAATAGCAATTAAGAGGTGGTTTCACGCCCTTCAAAACATCCCGATCGGAAGTCTTGTTGCCGGATGTACTTTATCGTCATATACAGGATGGGGTATCAATTTAATCTTTCATTTGCAGTTTAAGAAGTTTAAATAATAATACCCCAACGATTCCATTTCACTCGTAATATTATGTATCTTCCATGGCGCTCAGCATTTATGATCGGTTATGGAATCTCTAAATATACAGCAGTAACTCTGGACCTTATGTGGTAGTGATATTTAAAGCATGGATGAATGATAGACTTATAAATATGTAAGATAGATTCAGGAAAGAAAAAAATGTCTAGCACGGCACAGTGAACTAACTTATTTAGAAGCAGACCTAGCAATGGATTCAATATAATCGTTCCACTTAATGTCAGCCGAAAATGTAAGCCTGATGGCCTAATGAGTCACTCTCATGGAGATTAGTAACAGTCATGCTGATGGAAGGTTTCTTTCAGGTGACTGATAGAGAAGTTTTATTTTCGAGGCGTTAAAATTAAAAGCTATTCTTTGCCCCAGTTAACAACAGACTCTTGGTAATTTTTAAGATCAGCTGCCATTTTGAACTCACCTAACTGATCAGGCTTACCA
>CAHIKZ030005533.1:225000-295000 GCA_903632075.3 Acanthosepion pharaonis
AGACATTACTGAATTAGAAAAGCTTCTAATTACTTTTATGAATAATATATGTTAACGTTAAGGATAATATTGTCTGAAGCTAAAAAAAAGTTTCCAATGAAAAGTGAATTTTTACAAGATTTTTTCTTTTTTTTTTACAATTTGAATTACAGTAATTTATAAAGTTGTTAATTCATTTAAAATTCAGTTTCAATATACTGTTATAAAGTAAAACTATTTTACTAATCATAAACCTAAAAGTTTATTGCAATCTGCAAACGTTCAGTATTTTAAAAAAAAAGAATTTTACATTATTTGTGGATCTGTATAAACATACTTTTTTTTAAAAAAAAAAAAAAAAAGAAGCTTAATCTGAGTACGAAATAATAATTTCCCTTTACTAACTCTTTTCAAATTCGGGCGAGCTGAGGAAAAAAGTCAAAGAAATTCGCGAGTCTGTGTGAAATTTTCTTTGGACCAATGAAAACTTTGAGTTTAAAGAGACTGACCGGCGAGCTGAAAAAAAAAAAAAAACAAATTCGCGAGCCAATGTGAAATTTTATTTGGAGCAATGAAAACTTTGAGTTTAAAGAGACTGACCGGCGAGCTGAAAAAAACAAAAAAACAAATTCGCGAGCCAATGTGAAATTTTATTTGGAGCAATGAAAACTTTCTTTTTACAGGAATTAGCAGTGGAGCCTAGAATAAGAAAAGAAAAGAAAATAGCGATCCTATGCTAAATCCCTTTTTTATATAAAATAAAGAGAAAAATTAAGTCAACAAGAGTAGAGCGTTCGAAATCATGGAAAAAGTTTAATTTCTGTTCACAAGTCCAGCGTTCAGATTTTCGCCTCTGTCAAATTACTCGCTGTTTATATTATCGGCCTTAACGAGGCGCTTGGCCTTTCAAAGAATTTTATTTCAGTAATCTAAGAAAGCGAAGTATTCCTCGTCATGACTATCCTTCATTAATCTTCTTAACCTCGATGTCCCACGCCCCGATAGAACAACATCAAATAAGACTTTTAGCAACGCAAGAGAAAACAAATGCAAGGGGTTCTCTTTGGAGAGCTATGGGGAATAACGGAACACAGAGAAAAAGTATGATGTTTCTGAACCAAGGAGGACTTATGCTGTCTTGACGTCTGGGAAGACGCGACACTGACCTTAAGAAATCCGCTTGTCCAGACAAAATTTCCGTGGATATCCTTAAGAAAATCAATCCGGAATTAACTCCAACCTTAGCAAAGTTATTCAAACGCTGCTTGGAATGCGTCAAGCGTATACGAATTTTTCAAGAAAGCGGGTGGACGATCTTCCCCCAGTACTGACCTATCAGTCTCATCAGTATCATCAGTAAGCTTTTTGAAGCAATAATCAATAAGCAGATCGTAGAGAACCTGGAAAAAACAACCTCTTCAGCACTATGGATTTCGGTAGACCCGATCCAATGCCGACGTCCTAACTACCATCATTCATAAAATCAGTGAGGCTCTTGACAAAAATCTCACCTCAAGGACCATAGCACTAGATATCTCAAAGACCTTTAACAAGGTGTGGCACAAAGGCTTACAACACAAGCTCTCCACGTACGGAATTCCAGTGTCTTCTCGATCATAAAATCCTTCCTAACAGCTAGGTCACTGAAAATATTTATCAATGTCCAAACCTCTGGAGCCCTAGAGATCGACGCAAGCGTCCCCTAGTGGTCACTTCTCGGTCCAACTATCTTTTTGATCTACATAAATTATCTGTCTGAGATTATACTCAAATAATTTGTAAATATCTATGCCCATGATACGACTATATACAGGCGTACCTGTGACACTCTCGATGGTCAGAGATTGGCGACTGATCTCCCTTCTGAGCTTGCACAAACTACCTAATGGGTTAAAAACTGGATGGTTACATTGAATGCCTCCAAGACCAAGCTTGTTATATTCCATCGTCGAACCTGACTTGAACCTGAACTACCATCATTCGGGATAACAGAGATCCTCACGGGGAAGCACTGTGCCTTGAAAGACTGTTGAACCTCAAACACACATCCAACCTGAAGTGGAACTCGTACATACGATTCATTGCTAAGGATGCAGGTAAAATGGTCGGCTCTCCGTACCGCTCCAATAAGTACCCGACTCCTGCTATCTTCTACCTTTACAAGAGCCAGATCAGGCCCAAAATTGAATACTTTTGATATATTTGGGCGGGTGCTGCCTAAACATCACTCTCCAGCCTTGATAGAGTTCAAAAGTATCTCCGAGTCCTTGTGGGTGATGAATTATTCTCCACTGTTCAATCTCTCTCCCAAAGGCAGGCCAAGTGGCAAGCCTCTCGCTGTTCTACTGCTACTATACTCTCTGGTCCCACCAAGGCAAATCTTTACGCCATGCCATTTACATGTAGCAAACCACTCACACTCCTTTCGTATTCCATCGATGAGAAATACGTTCCACTCGAACAACTTCTTCCTGTGAAACACTGCCCCGTTGAACCGGCTCCCAACAGGATGTTTTCCCGATAACTACAATGTTAACATGTACAAGGTTAGAGTTATTCCTCTCCTATACACACAAATAGCCTCCAAATGTAACCCTCTATTTTGGGTGGCCCCCAAGCCTTATACAGGGTGAAAAATACTGTAAAGAAGCAAACTATATGCAATAGAACCAGGAGGGCTGCTCATAGATCAACTCAAAATATTCAAGAAAGGCAAGAAAAGCGGCAGGTTTGTAGAACTAGCAAACAGCGAAGAGCTTTCCTTATACGGGAGCAGTTTAACCGTGCTATCTTTTACTATCAACCGGAGCATGACTATGCTTCTGATAAGAAAGTGAGAAAAAGGCTCTATGTCTAAAGTGTGTGGCAAATGCAAAGCCAAGATTTCATTATTGGAACATACACCACATACTTTGAAGTTTTTTTTTCAGGTACCACTCAAGAGTCAAATACGTTTTTGGAAAACATTAGGGACTACAATTGTGCTTTTCAAATGTTTTCATTCGGGACTAACACTCTTAAGGAAAGTGGTTTCGCGCCCACTTTTAAAGTGCAGGGTCAGGTATACCATACAAGTGGATGCCCAAGGCCACTAACAGATGAAGAGCTAGAATTTCTTCAGCTATATTTTGTTAGTTACTTCCAAGAACAAGGAGTCAGGCGTAATTCTATTTTACCTGGCACCAGGTTCGAGCTTACACGGAGACTGCAAGAGATGGTACACTGTGGAAATAGTTATGTCAAAAGCTTTAAATGTGCTCTGGAAAGTGCTCCTTTTTTAAGCATTTCACCCCAAGCAAGGCGGGAGTGCCACTAGCACTCAAGGGGGTCACAGAGAGTGGGAGAAAGAGTAAGAAAGCGTGATAGATGAAAGGATGAAGAGAAGATCAAGAATAGATCAAGGCATCTGGAGATGTCGATGGACATTGCATTTGCATATTTGGAGATTATAGCTATCAGGGAAGCAAGTAAGAGGAAGGGATTTCCACAGACAGGAAGTGCGAGACATGAAGCTATTTTGGTGTAGAAGAGACGGCTACATTTAACCGTTTCCATAGTGAAAAGGTGGGACTGAGATTCCAACCTAGTAAGACGCTTGAATTCATGCAGTTTGGGAACTATCGAAAATAGCTCGTCGGACCAGTTACCGTGAAAGTACTTATAGAAAAGACAGAGGGAAGCGACGGCACGTCTGTGCGAGAGCGGTTGTAAACGAGATGCCAGATCAGAATCAGTGCCCTACTCGCAACTTTAATGTGATCATTGATGCAGAGAAGCGACCTTTTGGGCAGCATCCGGGACGGTTTAATGAACCTTCTTGCAATGAAATAACAGTGGTTCTCCCTGGTGACCAGGATAACAAGAGAGACATTATTCTAAAGCGCCGACATGCTTCAACGAATTAATGAGACACATAGATCTTATGATACTCTTTAGCATCCTTTGCTATTTGTTAAAGGGGAAGATGTGGTTACCATTTCGGTATTCACGATCGTAATCTAAGCTGTAAGGAATTCTTTGCGCACCGTTTTTATGACGCGTAACAACTCATTCAATCATCTCCATCACTCTCAAGATATCTTTCATCAATGTGCAGTTGATACGGCTGCTAAAATGGAGTCTGAGAGACCGTGTTTCATTAGAAACAATCAATCGATCGGAGAATTATATTCATCTGAGAGATGTCGTAAACAATTATGTAGCACCTGGCAATCTTGGACAGCTCTGCATTCTATCGTCTACCTTTATAAGAGGGTATCGATACATGCATGAAAGGAAGCAGCTTATATGTGTGACGTATTTAACATCATCTAGCAGTCATTCGCTTTCTTCTATCATCAAAGAATATAGTGAAATTTTGCGTGTGTTCAGCAGTAAATAGTGAATTATGGAAGAAACCAACCTTTATTAATCAGTGAGTTCATTTGCATTGGTTATAGTCAGACTGTGAAGAATTATACTGGTAAGAATGAAGATTATATAGGGATAACAAAATCTAAAATCTTATGCTACTCTGAGTGTGTATTTATGCTTCATTTGAATGTATGGAAATATATGTAAGGGAGAGGGAGAGAGAAAGAGAAAGGGAAAGAGAGTAACTATTCTTGGTGCTGTTATACTTGTATCAGGTCATCCCATAAGTTCTGTCCGAATTTTAACTTTTTGTTAAAATGAACGAAATTTAAAGAGTATTTTATAATGTCTAATGGAGCTGAACATTATTTTTATGTTTAGATGCATTTAAACTGATCAAATGTTATTTCAGAGAACAATAAAATTAAATTTTGTTTGATTAAAACCCCTCTAACATGGAAGTATTCAAGAATCATTTGAGGCACATAATGCTTTATGAGTTCAAGAAAGGAAACTCAGCAGCCGAAGCGGCTAGAAACATTCACTCAGTTTATGGAGAGGAATGAGTGAATGAAAGAACTTGCAGAAAATGATTTGCAAAATTCAGAGGTGGAGATTTCACCCTTGAAGATGAAGATCGAACCGGACGTCCAGTTGAGTTTGATGAAAAGCTTCTTGAAGCAGCCCTTGAAGAAAATCCTGCTTTATCAGTTGAGGAATTGGCAGTGGTTCTCAGTTCAAACCATACAACTGTTCATCGTCATCTTAAACAACTTGGAAAAGTTCCTAAACATGGAAAATGGGTGCCTCATGAATTGTCTTAAAACAACCTCAAATCCCGTGTTGACATCTGCTCTTCTCTCCATTCTCGCCAACTTGTTTCACCTTTTTGGATAGACTTGTGACTGGCGACGAAAAATGGATCTTTTATCGAAATGTTAAGCGTCGTACACAGTGGCTTGGTAAAGGGGAAGGACCCCAGCCACAGGCGAGAAGGGAACTTCATGGGCAAAAGTTTCTTCTTTCAATCTGGTGGGTTCGCCAAGCAATAATCCACTTTGAATTCTTACCACCTAATGCAACAATTAATGCTCAAATATATGTCAGCAATTAGAGGATTTGAACCAAACTTTGAGGAAAAAAGACCTGCTCTAGTGAATCGAAAAGAGGTGATGTTACATCAGGACAATGCACGACCCCACACAGCAAGAATCACGTCACAAAAGATCGAAGAATTTGGTTGGGAGAAAATTCCACATCCACCTTATTCTCCCGATCTTGCTCCTTCAGACTACCATTTGTTTCGTAGCTTACAGAATCATTTAGAAGAAACAGCTTTTATAACACAGGTAGAGGTTAAAACTGACGTTTGTGAGTTCTTCGAATCAAAGCCAAAAGAATTTTACAGTAATGGAATTAGTAAGCTTGTTAATAGATGGAAGGAAGTCATGCATAGTCAGGGAAAATACATTGTTGGTTGAATCTGTAATTAAATGTAACATTTGGTCACTTGTTTTCTTTATTGAAAATTCGGACAGAACTTATGGGATGACCTGATACATTTCCCAGCTGTCGATGGTCAAGCCCAGGTGAGAAGTCAAGGACGCCATCTTTTCCCGTAGCATTGGAGCAACAGTCTTCGGTAATTCTATTTACTTATCATTTGATTTTGTTCAGTCCTAAACGGAGTTAATAAATATGGCTTTCATTTTGTTTTGTTTATGTGTGGGAGAAAGAGACATACAGACAGATAGAGAGAGGGAGAGGCTGACAGAGAAAACGAAACTGTGTATTGACTGGGCTAGAGCTAATGGTCAGTATTCGAGTTCTGTAAATAAGACTAAGATTTCGATTAGTCAGACTTTCATCCCATATTTGATCTTTGAGCGTATTCCGTTGAATTTAACACACACACACAAATATAATATATATATATATATATATATATATATATATAGAGAGAGAGAGAGAGAGAGAGAGAGGGAAAGAAAGAGCGACAGATACGTAGAGGACGAGAAAATGACGAAGGATACTGAAATAATTTGTTCTTTCACATTGCAAACTAAATCAATTTCCGTCATCCACTGCACACAACTATTTCGCGTTTCTCTTGAGATCGGCCTGAACTTTTACCAGCGTCCATGTTGTAGCAAGAGAAGAGAAAAAAAATGAAATGTCTGCACAGATATATTTTCATCCAAAATAACCTAAACACCCACGGAGACACTGATGCATAAAAAAAACTAACGTAAAAAGAAATAACACTTATTTGAAGAAGCAAAAACGAATTTCAATTATCACATTAAACAACAAAGATATACACACGTTTTACAATATATTTTTCTTGCTTGTACTTACTGCGAAGATAAGGTCGCATCTCATAAGACGACAACATAATTTACAATTTAATCCCAGAATTTTTAGACTTTTTACTGAGAAAAACACACCCACATTTCGGACAAATTTAGAATGACGGATATCAATCTCAACGTAAATATGTAATAGAAAACATTAAGAAAATGTGGATCAAACCAACGAAGTCTTTTAAAGTGTTACAAGTAAAACATGTTTTACTTGTAACACTTCAACAGACTTCATAGTAATTTAATATCAATAGTAGATCAAATTCTAAATCCGATAAGACAATTACGGATAATATAAATCAGATGATCAGCCCGGCTTAATCGGTACGAAATTACAAATAAAAAAAGAAAGACACAGGACTTAGGATAATACAAGAGTAAATGAATATATATATATATATATATATATATGTGTGTGTGTGTGTGTGTGCAAATATGTAGAAAAATAAGAAAGAACACGTTAGGTAAATAATCCGGAGTTTTTAGTATTTTTGTTTTTATTTTATATTTATTTTTTATTTTATTTTATTTTTAAAAAAAAAACAGTGCTCCATACAGGAGTAGAGCTTAAATTATAATTATTTTTTAAAAAGATATGATTCCTTCGCTACATAAGAGTTCTCATGTTTCAAAAACGAGAGCCGAAAACCTCAATATAATTATTAAAATTAAATTTAAATTAAATTGTTAAAATTAATTTAATGTTAATAATTATATTGAGGTTTTCGGCTCACGTTTTCGAAACATGAGAACTCTTATGTAGCGAAGGAATCATATTTTTAAAAAAATAATTATAATATATTGTTAAAATAGTTAATACCGAAGTATCAAAATACTTAACATCATTTGAAAATATAATGTTACATTGTTCTTCACCCATCATGTTAGAGCAACGTTCTGTTTCAAATTACTCAAATTGTCAGAAGCATAAAACAATATGGCCAATATGAATAATCCAAATATTTAACATATTTTTAGTATAAAATTAAATTTATATCATTTTCCGCTACCGTCTGTCGTCTCGTAGCGAAATATTGTCTTCATAAAATATACTGTTCGTAGTAACTATAAGTCTAAAAAGAAAAAAATAGCTATTTATCTAGTGATATCACTGTTAACTACAAATATTTTGCCATTGGCGATTTAAATCTTTCAAACCAAAATCAATTGATTTCATGAAAAATTACAGTCACATTACGAAGGGGTAAAGAGATTTAACGGCTCCTTTCTGTGCCTTAGAGCGTTTTTATTTTGTATTCTTAAACGAATTCAGCAGACATTGTTGTTAACCGCGAGTATAATAGATCGAACCATATTATAATGAGATTGTCTTCCCTGGGCAGATCATGATATTGAAGAATCAGTGATTAGTCTGAAAAGACAACACAAAATTTAGCTCATAGGTATTTGATATATTCGAAAAAAAAAATGGTTTTTCGTTATACAACCTATCAAAATTATTTGGATTTTGATCAAATATTTTAATTTCTTACTGTGTATGATTTTGTTGATGAAACATTTCGTCTAAAAGGTTTCCGCTTACCATAGACATATTTCCTAAATGGGGGACCTGTTTGTAAAGAGGGTAAATTTAAGTCTACAGGCCTGTATATTCAGAAGTTTTAATAAAGAAAATTTGAATTCCGGCAGGGTTCGAAAAGTATCCTCCTTATAGGCCTTTGTACTTTAGACTGCTCAACCACGAAAACCTTTCCCAGCCAAGCAAGGTTCAATTACGTTATCTCAGAAATGAAGATCTCTTGCTGGGATCCCTCGACGTCCATATCTACTAAAGTTATCAAAATGTTTCCTAACGAATTAATAAAGTTTATTTATAACTCGACATTTTAAACAAACAAACACACGCACACACACACATATATACATACATACAAATAAAAATTCAAAGACGGATCTGTAATGTAATCGATCCTGAGCAGACATTCAGTCACTTACTTACCGATATGACGGAGCTTCCCTCTGTCTTTTCTACAAATATGGCAATTGTTCTGAAGTGCTTTTCCCCACTGTTTACCCGAATTAATGAATTTAAGCGTGATACTAGGCCCAATTTTATAATTGAAAAACATAAATGCAATCATCACTTCTACTCCAGCAGTTTCTTTTCTCGTACGCCCGTGTGGAGCTCACTTTCACTGACTTGCTTTCCTGGTAATTACAATCTTCAAAGATTTAAATCCAACGCCAATCGCCATTATCTTTTGTCTTTTCCACAATCCTCCATATTCTCAATCTTCTCTTCACTCCCTGTAATCCCTGCATATTAGTGGCATTCCAACCTTCATTGGGGTGAAATATATATACATACATATATATATATATATATATATATATATATATATATAAGGCAGGATTTTCGACGGATTTGCACCAAAATTTACATGCACATGCTCCAAGTTAGCGGGAAGGCCAAGACCGACTTTGCATTTCCCAACTTCCATCGATAGTGGAAATAATCGATTTTTCATGCCTCTACGGCAGTTTTCATGTAATTTGCGGCCATTTTCTACTGGCCAGAGTGAGAGCACGAATAGGAAGGATGATTCTATTGGCCAGCCTGAGAGCCAACAGCTGACTGACACGAATGATAACTAGCATGCTAGCATGCAAAAAAAAAAAAATCGATAGCTGCATTCATCACAAGTGGGAAAAATTTAAATCTGCATGGCACTTTACTCCAATTGGCTCATTCGCTTGCTTAAACTCAACGTTGATTTTGATTCTGGGTTGGATGTGAAACAGTATTTGTTGTTAACATTCTTTTTTCATTCGGTTTTTCCAGTTACGAGTGCTTTTTTTAAAGCTGATCGTTTTGTGTTCATTTTGTTTAGTTCTTTTTTTTCGTAACAGATTTAATGTTTAGTATAGAGCTTAGAAAAAATTCGCAATGTGAGATAGGCAAGAAGTAAGGCATGTAGCAACATCAGCACGACAAAGAGCACTTCTTTAAAGGCAAGGAAGGGCAAAAATATTTTAAGTCAAGTGATAGCGATTGCTGTACGAGTCGTACGATTTTTGAATCAAGCACGGGCAACGCCGGACCATGCTGCTAGTATATATATATATATATATATATATATATATATATGTGTGTGTGTGTGTGTGTGTGTGTGTGTGTTTTGAACAATAAAAATATTAAAAAATTAAAATTTTCAGACAGTGAGTTGTATATTAATATTTTTGTTTTATTATTTCACTTAGCATGGCCATCATCATGACTAAAATATCCCTGCGTGTTAGTAGCAGTGAACTACAGGAGTGAATGACTGTCTCTGAAGAAAGAAACTTATCTGTAGTTTTCATATGTTTTTTATCGTTAATTTTGGTCAGTCTTTGTATTAGTTAAACAGCCTCTTTCAAATTGCTTTTAAAATATAGGCTGGGAGATTCTTGAGTCTCAGAATTAATTCATTCCTTTTGACCGCTTTATTGGTTGCTGGTAAGTGATTGTGTGTGTTAAGTGTATGTTATCTCTTAGTTTTTTGGGAGTGTGTGTGATGCGTGTATGTGTATATATTTGTGTGAGTATATGTATATGTGTGAGACCTCAGGCCCTCTGCATGTCTGTCTTGTATATATATATATATATATATATATATATATAAGAAACATAATTGCTTCTTTTTGGTAATTTAAACAGAGACTACTCTATAATTACCGCTTCGAGGTAGATGCGTGTCTGGCCATTTTCTTCTTAGTTTATACTTCTTTTTCCTCTAATGGTTCTACAGAAGGATGCTGAAATTACCCCGGACCAAACAATAACGAATTTTTAGAGAAAAAGGAAACAAAAAGGAAACGTATCCTTAATATCAGGAAGAGACAATTGTGTTTTCTGGAACACATAATGAAGAAGGAGAGCTTGGTAAATCTGATGCTCACGGAACAGATCGAGGTCAAGAAGGACAGAGGAAAACAGCGCCTAATATACTTAGTGAGTTTGATTAAATAGATGGCGGAACAGGGTTTGGGTAAGATAACAGCAATACAAAGTTTATTAAGAACTACAAAGGACAGGAAGTTGTGAAGAGCCATGATCGCTTACATCCCGGGGCGGGGGACAAGGAGCGTAAAGAAAAAAGTTGTGCGTTTTTCTTTTGATTATTTTCTTTCTTTTCGTCGCCTGTCAGGCTTTGTATTTGTTTTCCCAATACTTTCTTTCAATCATTTCACCCCAATCAAAGCAATACAAGAGGTGTTATTGAGTACTTGAGAATATGAAAAAAACTACTACTGACGAAAGAGGAACATAGAAAAACAAGAATTACGAAGACAGAAGATAACGATTGACATTGGATTTGAATTTTTAAACATCAGAGTTGATTGAGAAGCAAGAGTCCACCTGAGAGTTCCTCAAAAGAAAAGTGCGATAGAAGAAAATGTTAGCATAGAACTTACGGTTACGTCAAGATATTTCAATTGTAAAATGATGGGACCTTATCGCCCATTTAGCACTGCGCTTAAATTCATAATGTCTAGGTACCATAGCAGAAAGTTCATCAGAACAATTACAATGAAAATATTTATAGAAATATCACAGGGAGCCTACGTTACATTGGTGGGAAAAATGACTGAAACCGAGATGCCAGGTTAGGACCAATGACATTGCAGATTCTTTGAATTTCATCAAGAATTTCTAAATCGAAGTAACACCAGACAATATATATATATATATATATATATATATATATATATATATATATATATATATATATATATGAAAAATTTTAAAAAACAAACAAAATCTTAAATGTAGTTAAAATGAAAAAATGTCGACGTCTGACGTTTCGGTTTAATAAACCTTTTCAAGACAATATTCATCAAATACAATTCAGTTCAATATGAAAAATACGATTGTGTTTTTATGTCCATCGTATTTGTCATATTGAACTGAATTGTATTTTGATGAATATTGTCTTGAAAAAGGTTTATTAAAACCGAAACGTCAGACGTCGACATTCTTTTCATTTTAACTACATTTAAGGATTTTGTTTGTTTTTTCAAAAATTTCTTCATTCTGTCGGATTTATATCCATTTATACTTATATATATATATATATATATATATATATATATATATATATATATAAAGTGAACAAAAGAAGTCAACACTTAGAGGCGACAGTCTGTTTCATGCTAGATGCAATCGTCATATATATATATATATATATTTTATCACTTTATCATTACCTGTTTAAAAAGGTTTTTTTTACTCCATGTCTGCAAATCAGGTTTTACAGAATCAAGTATATAATCCACAAAACTATGAATTTATTTTGTGCTCCAGTAATATAAGTTTAACAATAGATCTGTTAACAATATTTACGGGGTGATTTAAACTAGCAGCATCATTCTACAGAAGACCCTGTATGTAGAGGTTCTTCTGTCAAATGATGCTGTTGACTTAAATCATTCCGCAAGCGTTCAATAATATTGAGAGTGCGGAACTTGGTAACCTGGCAACAGCATAAGATATATTTCCTATTGCTAAAACCATTCCATAGAATCCGTATAATGCAGCAGAGTGGGTTGTCTTGTTGAAAGATCATCAACTGTCCGTCGTATTCGATGAAGACACGAGAAGGAGTTTCATCTAGATCCAGAGTTGAAAGATATCGCAGTTATTGTAAAACGCCGCTGTGATGAACAGGTGCACCTGGTCCTCAATGACACTGACACAGAACACGGAAAGAAAAGTGCCTTTCACTTGAATGAAACGAACCAGTTGCTAAGCAATGTTGCCCAAACTGTTATATACGTCTCATGTATGCTTTTTATGCATATATCTGGTTTCAACTGAAATTTCAACTGATCACTTCGGATACTTCTCTTTTTGTAGAAAATTTAAATGATAACCAAATTGACTTACTTAGTAAATTATTTCCAAGGATTCCTTTAAAATATCCTTTTTCATACAGACGTCCATGAATTCATGTGACGGTGAGATCAACCGTTTTCATGCAGGAAATATTTGGCGCGGATTGATCCAACGGTTTGTGTTACAGTCGGTTGAAATTTATAAAATATTTATCTAAGCCTGTTTCCCTTGAACATAGGCATGTCAAGTCTACAGACTATTATCTTTTTTCTTGTATTAATGGGTGTTTCTTTCCTAAAAAAATTAAGTGTTTCAACCCAAGTAAAGCGGGAGTATACGCAAGAGGTTACAGATTTAAAGTTATTGAAAAGAGGTGGGTAAGAAAAGGTTAAAAAGAAGAACAGGAATCAAAATCCAGGCATCAGAAGATGTCGATTGACATTAAATTTAAATTTTTGAAGATTATGGAAGCAAGTAAGAGGAAGGGAGTTCCACTGTCGGGAAGTGCGAGAGAAAAAGCTGTTGGGGGCAGTTACATTTACCGTTTACAGTGTGGGACCGAGATGCCAACCTAGTAGCACGTTTAAATTCATGGAGTCGGTGCACCAGGGAAATAGCTCGTCAGAGCAGTTACCATGAAAATATTTATAGGTAAGACAGAGAGAAGCCACATTACACCTGTGGGAAAGTGACTGGAGTTGAGATGCCAAGTCATGACCGATCATATTGCAGATCTTTCTTTGGATTTTGTCGAGCACCTTGAGATGAACAGCTAGGGCACCAGACCATATATGACAACAATATTTTGCAGAATTTTCTTTCGAACACAAAATGATTTAAACTATTTCTCGTAAGATAACCTGAATTAACATTATTCAATTTTGTAAACAAGTAATGAGATAAAACTAAAGTTAAGGTAAGTAAAAAAAGAAAAAAAAAAGAAAAAAAGACCGATTAAAATTGTAAAGAAGTGGAAAATGAATTCAATTGAGCCGAGTTCAAATTCAGACTCAAGTAAGAGGAAGGCAGTTCCACTGACGGGAAGTGCGAGAGAAGAAGCTGTTGGAGTAGAAAAGGCGGTTACATTTAACTGTTTCAACAGTAAAAAGGTGGGACCTAAATGCCAATCTAGTAGCATGCTTAAATTCAGGGAAAGTAGCTCGTCAGAACAGTTGCTATCAAAATATTTGTAGAAAATACAGTTGGTTAAGCTACTGTGGAAAGTTAGCAACTTTATTATATCATTATTTTCCCTTCTATTGATACGTGTAACCAAATGTAGCTGCTGCTGATACTAGAAGTTCTCAAGTGATGTAGTTTTTATTATTTCGTAAAGTTCCTTTTTATACTCTAGCGTCAGTCCATGAAATTTAATGAAGTTTTCCTCTTCTTTAGACCGAGAGGATTAATTATTGATATGAGAAGACAGTTGTATTATAGCTGAGAGTATAGACATTTCTGAACGCGCTGAACGACATGTATGCGTTCCGTATCTGATAAGGCTATTTAAAGACAACCAAACCGGCGGAAGAAGGCAGCGACAGTCGGGCTGGCGTAACCAACTTGACAGACCAAGCATCCGACAGATGCCAGATCTCGCCTATCCCAATTCCTTTTGAATCGCGAGAGGGGCGTTTCTGGCCAAGTGTGCGCGCTTCTCCGTCGCGCAGAGTTGTCCACCAAAATCATATAACCACGAATGGCCTCGTCAAACACCATTTTATTAACAGCGATCTCTTCACCCGCCATCAGGTGGAAGAAAGGGAATTGGAAAAGAGGATGATGATCCCGATGCGCGCTGGCTCCGACAGCAACAATGATTTAAAGATATGACGAGATTTTCGGTATAAATTTCGTTTTGTTTCACGTCATATCAACCTCAATGGATTATTTAATGCCGATAAGATTTTTATTGCTGGTTATATTTTTTTTCAAAAAGGACCCGCCTCTGGACGCAGCTTATCGTCACACTCAGGACGCGGATGTAGTTTATCTTTATACCCAGGACGGTATATATTTTGGCTTCGTAACATCTTGCGAAGTTGGACAAAGCCAACCCTAGTGCAAAATATTCTTAGTTCAATTTTCGTATGCACTTCACAAAATTTACCAAGATATATATATATATATATATATATATATATATATATATTTTAAGCATTACGCCCCAAGCAAGGCGTGAAGCCACTAGGATGCAGGGGGTTGCAGAAGATTTGGAGCAAGAACAGATAGGAGTGATAGAATAAAGGATGAGGAGAGGGATAGTGGGTAGATCAAGGTAACTGGAGATGTCGATTGACATTACATTTGAATAGTTGGAGATTATAGCTCTCAGGGAAACAGTAATTGGGAAGCGTGTTCCACAGGCGAGAGGTGTGAGGTATGAAGCTATTGGAGTAGAAGAGACGGCTACATTTAAAAGTTTCTACAGTGTAAGGGTGGGAGCGGAATGCCAGCCTCGTAGGGCGCTTGAATTCATGGAGTCTGGGAACCAGTGAAAGCAGCTCATCGGAGCAATTACTATGAAAGTATTTGTAAAAAAGACAGAGAGGGGCGACGGCGCGTCTGTGAGAGAGTGACTGTAGACGAGATGCCAGATCAGGGCCAATTATATTACATAACCGTCTCTGGATCTTTTCAAGAACTCCGAGATAAACAGAAGGTGCCCCAGGCCATATATGGCAGCAATACTCCATGCAAGGGCGAATGGTTGATTTGTATATGGTTGATTTACTGAAAAGTTATAATTATTTGTTTTTCTTTTTAGTTAACTGGGAATTGTTATAATACAAATGATACATCCAGTTGTTTACATAGCATAAGTAAACTTTTCTGAAAATTAAAATCTATAAAAGGATACATAATTTTTATATCATAATGTTCTACAATCATTTTCCTTACGAATGGCAAAATGATTATTAGAAAATGTTTGGTTCGACTGTTTCGTTTTCTACGAATTGTCAACCCTTTGCACGTTATTTAAAGCCAGAAAATATTGTTAGATTGTAAGAGTTCGGTGATAATAATGGTTTAGCGATACAGGTTTTAATAATTATCCCATAGATGAGGGGGAATAGATAGATTCATACCTTTCCTAAGAGTTTTTAGTCATACATGAATATAACGATCACAACGGGAATTGGAACCCGACTTTCTGATTAACAATTCTGAGCCATTATCCATTACATCACCAGCACATCCAAGCTTACAGTACCTCGTATTCCCAAGCTGTCACCCATCTGGGTACTGACCAGGATCGATGTAGCTTAACGTTGGCGGTGGTACTGGAGTCTGTGTTTCAAAATGATGTGGCCAGGAGCCGATTATTAGAGTAATCATATGTAAGCATTTGTGGTGGATTTTTTTTCGGTGCGTGTAACCGTGTAAAAAGTACGCGCAAAAACTAAATGCTAAATATTGACATGTCTTCTTCTTCTTCAATGTTCTGTGTTCCTTCAGGATGTGTGCGATCATGGCTCTCCACAGCTTAATTGTGGACCTTAGCAATGTTCCCCTCTTTGCTAAGCATCTTGTTCACTGTTTCGCTATACATTCGCACAAGCTCGTTAACTGGGTATCCCACACGTGAGGCTCAAGTTGTCTTTTTCGTTATGTAAGAAATGTCAGTTGTCTTTTTTTGATTTTGAGTAAAACGTTTTCTTTTTTTTTTAACATTTTCTTTAAATCTTCCTCGTTGCTTAGTCACTCCATCTCTGGTATTCTCAACATCCTTCTGTAGAAAGGCATTTCTGCTGCCTATAGTTTTCTATAGATCGTCCAGCTTTCATTTCCATATAAAAGGATTGATATCACATGACAGTTCAGCTCTCTTTTCTTCGTTTCTAACGGATTTTCCATGTTTCGTAGTACTTCGTTTAGCTTTTGGGATGCATATTTTGCTACTCCGATGCGAGTTAGGATTTCGGTTTTGACTTTTCCATCCTCTGTTAAAACACTTCAGAACTTTTTGATGTTTAAATTGCAGAACTTGTTTGATATATCCAATTCGTACATTATTTACATTATTCGGACTATTGTCCTCATCTTTGTCGCCATATTTATTACAACGTTTCGGCCGTTTTACGCTCCAGCCTTCTGTCGAACTGAACCCTTTATTTCGCTCACTGGGGTAGACTGTTCTAGTTCCACGTGCCATGTTTAATGGATGTCACTTATCAGTTATCTCCTGTTAATTTGAAAGTTTTCTTAACCAGGCATTGAACTCACATTCTTTGGGTCCTGACACTGGATCTAACCAACGCCTTTATCCACTGTGCCATGTGTTCTTGGGGACACCTGAGTATGAATTTATGGGTATTATAAACCTAATGTCTTCAGCAACCATTTTTATCAGTGCTCATATTGCAATTTTTCTGTTATCATTAGGTTTATAATACCCATAAATACATACCAGATCCAGTGACAGGACCCAAAGATAATAAATCCTAATTTTTCCAAATGGTTTTCTAAGAGATAAACTCGTTTCTTGTGACAGACCTTGTCAAATGTTTTTGAATAATCTATAAAACATAAGTGCACATACTTCTGCATTTATATTGCGCTCGCTGATATCATTCTGTTGTGGAGTAGCTGAGCACCCCCACAAGATACACTGGTCTAAGACTATATAAACAGCACTCTCTCTTACTGGGGGAGAGCAGTTCATGATTAACTCTTAGTCCTTGTCGACCTCTCTGCCCGGAGGCAGAGTGAAACCCAGACGAAGATATGCAGAAGGGCAGTGTTTAGTCTAGGGATGTAGACATCAACCCCACTTCGTGTATTTGCCTCAGCGTACGCGCTCGGAAAGCCTTACGTTAAAACCCGCCCTTGAACTACATCCCGCCTTGTGAGGATGTCTCTGGTAAATACCGACAAATTAACGAGTAACTGTTTATTACATTCGTCTGTGTTCTCAACCGTGTACCATATTATTCTCCAGAATAAACTACGTCTTATATTCTCTAAGTTTGTCAACGTTTCCTATTTACGACACGACACATTCTGTTTATAGACATCTATTATAACATCTATTGTTATTTTCTAAGCTAGATGTGGCACAAGGCCGAAAATATGGAGCACCCAGTGAAGTTCGAACTCACTATTCAGTCGTAATTGAATAAGCGAGACAAGCTTGCTAACCATTAAACATCTATGAAATTTCGTATACAACGCACAAGAAAAGAAGAAAATCATAACATTTAGCGAACATAAAACTTTCCAAATGTAAACATTCCTTTTTCCATTTTTTTAATACAAACAAAACTACAGTTGATATTACGTCATAGTTCTGATACTTCAATATGACTTAATCTTCATTTCAGAAGGGGCATTATTATTATTATATTAAAAAGAAAAAACAAGAAGATTATATTATGATGCCGCAAGAAGAATATTATAAATAAAATCGGTTTCAGTTAACGAATTAACAACGAATTTATAAATGTATCTTCTTCCAGTGACAACGAACACAGGATGTGATGCTGGAATGTCAGTCACGCAAGTATGTCATTTATCATACTTCTCAGATAACACAATGATCCGGCTATGGCTATATTGTGATACAACTGACCATGGCGTACGCAATACTAATTTAGAGACAAAGCTGGCAACAGAATAATTAGCTTCCCATTATGATCGATATGATTATTGAATGTGTTTAATATTTATGTATAATATACTATCTTTATACATAACCTTAAGATGAATGCAGATGTTCATCGATTTAAGATGGGATTAAGGACTGAAAATAAGATCGTGAACCGTAAAGATCGAGTGCACTTTCAAATGTATTCTATAGAGATATGGAATTAAATTCCTGTTCTTGGATATTTTCGTTTTTGCAAGAAGTTTAAAATAAAGTCTTTGTAATGGTTTAGGAGACTGAAGACAATATGGATGTGGTTCTACAGAAGAATAATGAGTATAGCATGGGCAGAAAATGTGAGAAACAAGGAAGTATGAAGGGAAAATGGTAACGAAAGGATTAAGGTAAAAAAGAGACAGTTAAAATTTATGGGACACAAAATAAGGAAAAATAGCTTGGAGAATTTACCACTTACAAGACACTGAAAGCAAGAGGGCGACTCATAGATAGAAACTGCTAATAACATGACTCATCATCTTGTGTAAATGTGTGGTAGAACAGGGAATGGGAGGAATTGTAAGGGGGCAATATTTCTTATAGTTAGGTGGGGGAAGTTTTGGAGAACCATGGTTATCCACATCATGAAATGAAACGGTACGTAATTGAAGAATTGAAAATGAAAAGTTCACAGATTATTAAACTAATAACCATATATATATATATATATATATATATATATATATATATATATGATGGCATAGTGAGTTCGATCCTCACTGGGTGCCCCCTATTTTCGGCCTTGTGCCACATCTAAAGGTACGCTTGGAAAATCACTATATTTGGGCACCTCGAGGTGGTGTAATAGTTAGCAAGCTCTTCTCGCTACAACGATTACGACTGAGTAGTGAGTTCGATCCTCACTGGGTGCCCCGTAATTTCGGCCTTGTACCACATCTAAGCTACGCTTGGAAAATCACTATATATATATAATGGCATTAACGAATCAATAATCGCTTCCAATAGAGACATTTATTCCAGCAATATGTGTCTCTTGATCATAGAATTGACAAAAGGTTGCACACCCATTTATCAAAAACTGTTTAAGTGGCCCAGTGGATAAAAGCGTTGGTTATGTAACCCAAATAATGACTTGAACCAAAGAGTTGTGAGTTCAATACCTGGCCACAGAGGAGAGAACAAAAACATGAAGAGTTGAGTTACTAAAGGGAATTAACTGATACTGAAATGTCACGTAGAAGACGAACAATATACGCCCCGTGGACTAAATAATGGGTTCGATTCTAAATTCGAACGTATATCACCTGGTGAAGGACGGAGCGTACAACAGTCGAAACGTGGTGAATATGGCAATAAAGACAAGGACAACAGTCCGAATGATGTAAATAGTTACAATATCGCATCTCAGAAATATAGACAGATGTCAAATAAAAGCTTTTCATCAGTTTTCAAAAAATTCTAAATCATTAAAAGAAGAAAAAGTGGAGAAATATATATAATTATTTTTGCCAATAAACAGAGAAGAATTCTTTGTCTGAAATGCATCTTTCTAACTGTAAATAAGGCGTAGAAAATGAATTAGAAAGAATCAGTGCCAAAGTAGTCGCATTTTAAAATTCTACTAAACTTTAAACTAATAAATGAAATTTAATGGCATTTTCGGCATTCAATTTGATTAAGGAATCTAATTAAGAAATTGTTACTTTTTAAATAAATTAATGACAATATGTTTAAATAAATTCTCCACATGATATAATTTTATTAAATCGCAATATATATCTATTTTAACTTGAACATGTTTACAGGTTAAAATGATATATCCGGGATAATTGAAATCAATTTTAATGTTTCTTTCTATAATTAACACTGTCTCTCGTTAAGTAAATGTATCAAACGTGAAATTTTAAAATTGCAGTATAAAATTAAATATTACTTTGTAAAAATATAAAAATTTTTATTTGCTATTGTAATGAAAAAAAAAACAACGTGACTTACGAAATATGTGTTGCAGATTATCTCTTCATAAACAGAAGGGTTACAAAATTCGAGAAAATAATACAATGGACGTGCTCGCTGTCATTCCACATGTACAAAGGGACCTTATGTCATATTCGTGATACAATAGGTAAACATGTAGTGTAGCTGTGGTAATGTAGTTGTGACAGTTGTAGGATAGAAGAGGATTTAACACGTAAAATGGTGGATCGAAAAGTATAAAAACACAGAAGAAAAAAAAGAAAAAGGTCTAACTGTTTATCTATCATCAAAGTTCAAAGTCAATCGAGAATCAAAAGAAATATGTGCATAGCGACTAGGAAAATAGGAGAAAATGACTTCAGAGAATTAGCAGTATAAATCAAGACGGATTGTATTTAGATCCAGACATTGTACACATACGTTTTTGTCGTCGATTGGCTCTGAAGAGCGAGGCGTGATAACCGTTTAAACCTTTCTGAGGTTTTTTCTTTGTTGCTATATTTTTCGATTCGCGACATTACACTGAATACTTTTCTCATTCTTGCTCTTTTCCTTCATTTGTTTTATATATTTTTTGTGCATATTTTTATATATACTTTTAGAATGTCTCTTTTTTAAAGTCCTAGTAAAAAAATGTTGTAGCCACCTCAATCTTTGCATTTCAGCAAACGGTGTATTTCCTGGGATTTTCTTAATGCGTCTGTTAGATTTCTTCTTAGCGCTTCTACTAATGGTGGCATGCTGATTGTTTAAGAGGAATCTCTTGTAATTTCTATTATCATTGTTGTTATTAAATATTTAATTAT
Source organism: Acanthosepion pharaonis (assembly GCA_903632075.3). Classification (NCBI taxonomy): domain Eukaryota; kingdom Metazoa; phylum Mollusca; class Cephalopoda; order Sepiida; family Sepiidae; genus Acanthosepion; species Acanthosepion pharaonis. Next base: position 245,923 of record CAHIKZ030005533.1, read on the forward strand.
GTGATCACGTGATTAACCCACGAAGCGTATAAAAATCGTCTCCATTCGCGGTTTTGACTTGAAGGTTTGTAAAGTCATGATTTCGTTTTTGGCTTGAGGACAAAATATCTGAAGCAGCTTCCTTTCTCAGAACAGAGAGTTTTTTTTTTAATTCATGATCTTACCTTCATTACACAATGCAAATGTGAGGGGATTCTATTACAATATTTTTTTTATTGTCTTAATTTATTATTATTATTAATCTTGTGTTTACACGTTGCCAAGAGGTGAGTGACAGCAAGTCACTTCAAAGTTCTAACACATTGTTCAGTATCCACACAAACCCAATTAAATCCTTGTTCTGTGAACTCTTCTTATTAGCATGTTTCCAAGTGTGCCTCTTATTGTGGGTCTGATTCTTTCTTTTCCGTTACCAGACAAGGTATTTATTATTCTTATTTTTATTTTCTTTGATTTCTGGCGTTTACACATTTCTTTCCGGGTTCCGCCCAGGGACCTAAGGTTAGAAATGGCATCATGACACTTTCCACTAAAAAAAAAAAAAAAAAGATAAAGCCCTTCGTAAAGTGTGGGCTGTACTTGTCAGAACAATTTTTTGTATCTCCTTGAGGCGTGGACTTCCAGGAATCCCTTCAATTAGTCTACTGCAATCTTTTCTAACCAGTCCTAGGGCTCCAACTACAACAGGGATTGTTGATGTTCCCATATGCCACATTTTTGAGATTTCTTTTTCAAGGTCCTTGTATTTTGACAGCTTTTTGAATATCTTCAAAGATACATTGCAGTCAGCAGGGACTGCCAAATCAACAAGGAGGCACCGTTTTTAGTTTGTGGTCTTTAATAACAATTTATTATTATTATTATTATTATATTTCAATTTCTGCTATGGTCACACCACGTACCAAGTCTGTGGGAAAACCTAAGGCAGGTATTGGTGTGCTGTTATGGCTACATTTCATGATCCGTTTTTCAAACTCCCATAACATCAGTAGCGTTACATGGACAAAGTTCTTCTTAGTGTGTGGTCTGTACTTATCAAGACAGTTTTTGTATTTCTCTTAAGCTGGGATATCCAGGGATTTTTCAGTGTGTTGTTGTGTTCTTTTTTTTATCATTCCAACTACACCTACAATGACTGGTACGATTCTTGTTTTCGATTTCCAGGTCTTTATACTTCCATAGTTTTTCAAATTCATTGGTTGTTATTACAGTCCGTAGGCAAGCCATATCATTTAGTAGGAAAGTTTTTCTTTTTAACTTTTGAAAATTATATCCGACCTATTTGTTTCAATCTTCCTGTGTATAAAGATGGCGTAATTCCATAGGATTGTGATGGCTTCTATCTCGGTAATCGGTGCTGGGTGATTTTTATACCAGTGTTTATTAACATCTTTTCCAATGTGTTTACACATTGTTCAGTGTAAGTATTGTTTCAATTAATCGTGACAATTTTTATATTCACTTGGCACAAGTACAGAACATCCTGAAATTAGATGGTCTATGGTTTCCTGATATTTCTCAGAGAACATGCATTTTGGATCCACATTATTATGTATATTTGTCTGAAAGATTCTAGTAAAAGACTCTGGTCTTATGTGTTCAGCTATTGATCCGGATGCTCGTAACCACCGATGAGTGTGAACTTTATCAACATCGGTTTCATTGGCACGTTCTGGATATTGGCCATGCAGAGGTTTGTCTTGCCAGCCCAGTTTTATCCATTCAAGAGCTTCATCCTTGGCTTTCTATTTCATAATTTTGCTGCAATAGTTAGTTCTTAAGTTCCGTTTTCTACAGGATCTACTAAATCTCATTTGTATTTTTTCATAATTGAATATTTTTATTTCTTCTTTCGTGGTTTTTGACTAATTATATAATTCAGACCTTTGTTATATCAATGTATGTTAATAAGCCAATAGTTGTCTTCTATGATAATTTTAGCTGAATAAGACCTTTCCACATGTTTACGGTGTCTGTATAGACGGTCTACGTTAACTTTTGGAGGATGGATTTTATGCTTAGAAAAAAGATTCCTTGGTTTATAATCCATTCGCCTGATATCATTGACAGTCCAGTTTAAGGTGTTGAAACTATATTAAATCACTAGGATGCCATAACTATTAATGGCCATAATTCTGTTCTGAGAATTCAATTCAGTTCTTAATATCAGTCGCACATTTCTATAGTACTCTTTTCGCATTATCTCTTTCATTTTTATAGTGAATTTATTCACTCTCATTTACACAGAGGTAATCATAAGTTTCTTCTTGTTCTAAATCTTTGATTGTTAGCCCAGGGTCTAAGTTAATAGAGGAAGTTTTTTTGTAGTTATCCTTATAAAATTGTGGCTTTCAAACAAAATTTTAATGGAAAAAGAAAAAGTTAACATTCGGTTAATAAAGCATACAAATTATACGAACGATAGCGTATCACTGCTGTGAAATTATCATAAATAAATAATATTAATGTTTACTATTATTTTTTAAGATAATATTAATTGAAACATCCCTGTAAAGTGAAAGATAAGTAACATTTTGCTTATTGATTAATTTAAAGAAAGCAGTGATATTATTTATCTGAGTAGATTTTTTAAAAATACAAGATAACTTATTTGTTTGTTTAAGATCATATACAAAATTTATTCATTCGTTCATTCATTTGTTCGTTCGTCTGTATATTCAGTTATTTATTCACTGAATTCGTCGAAAATACTTTTATCTACAACTAATATCGTAGTCTTTCTAAGAAAAAAACTTCGTAGTTTTTATAAGAAAAAAATATTTTTAAATATCTAAAACTCATATCGTAGTCTTTCTAAGAGATATATAAGAATAATATAGATAAAACTAGTTGAATTCATCAGTATCATTAAAAGAGAAACAAATGAATTAAATAAATAAAATAAATAATAAGAAAAAAAATCATATTTACGTTAAAATAGTAGTATAATTTACGTTTAAAAAAACAAAAACACAACAAAAATGTTAAATTTTTAGGAGCTTTGAAAAAACACGTCATTCCCGTTGTAATTTAAACCGCCATATTATTATTATTATTATTATTATCATTATTATTATTATCATTATTATTAGTAGTAGTAGTAGTGTTGTAAATTATTTAATTGTAAAATCAACTGACGAGTAAATAAAGCCTACAAAAATCTTTAACTCTTCTAGTATTAACTTACATTTGGTGCCTCTGCTAATTTTTAATACCTAAGTTTTAAAATGAATTTTTAAAAATGAAAAAAACATTCTTGAAGCTTTCTTTTTAGCTTTAATTTAAAGCTAAAGGATTAAATTTACTATTTCAAATAAGCAAAATACTCTGGTATATTTCAACTAGAAATTACATTGATTGGAATCTCAGCTTTTTGGTCGCTTTCAGTAAAATCATTAAAATCGGCCATTTTTGACACATCTGCAAACAAAAGTTAATTCTCGGCTTTAAAAATATTCCAAAAATAAAATATACGTTTCAGAAACTTTATTTGAGGAATATTAGCTGATTTAAAGTATAATTAATTTGATTTGAAACAAATATTTATTTTAAGTTGAAAATAATAGAGAAATGGATTTTTAAAACAAACAGTAGCAGTTTTTACGTGCTTTTCATCCCTTGTCAATCATTTAACAAGCACTGATAATGTGTTGACAGGTCTACGGAGACTTTATCTGTTAAAGATAATTCATGAAAATGACGGGTGGGTGATTTTTTATATAATTTTTAAGTAAGTAATCTTAAAAATGTTGGGAAATATTCTCTGTAATCTAATTTTAGTAATGTTGACTTTAAATTTACTACAGTCATCGCTCTTATTTTCTGATAATGCCATGTATGATCAACCATGCTCTCAAACAGGGAGACGTTACATTATATTTTATATACATGAAAAAATGTTTTAAAAATCTTGGTCCAAAATACTTTGGATTAAGCTTTTCAATTTTTGATTAGTAAATATAGTTTTCACTTAATAACAATATCAACTAAAGACGGAAAATTATACAGAATTTTAAATGAGTTAAAACTTTATAAATTATTATAATTAAAATTTTTAAAAATGAAAACAATTCTTGTAAAAATTCATTATTCATCGAAAAAAAAATTTTGATTAAGACAATAGTGTCCTTTATAAATGTTTTTTTATAAAAGCAGTTGAAAGCTTTTCAAATTTAGTAATGTCATAGTTTTATCGGATTTTTTATTTTATGATTTAGAGCAGATTTTCAGGAAATGAGTAGTAGTTTGAGAAAAAAAAAATGATTGACATCCTCCAAAATGTCTTGCTTTTAATTAATAAGAAATTTTCAACTGACAATTTAAATTCTCGAAATTTCATGAAATTAAGTAAGTGGGGTTAACATATGTAAAAAAAAAAAATATTTTTAGCACGATTTTCTAAAAAAAATGATTCAAAAATAATTTCATGCATTTGTCAATAAGTTCTGAAAGGTTCATCAAAATCCGACATTTATTTGAGTTTTGCTAGAATTTCCAAATCGATGTGTTTCTCACCAGAAAAAAGCACAAAATACTAATCGTAAATATTACGTCGTCCGCTCACGCTAAAAAAAGATTTTTAACCAAAATTTTGAACGTGCTAGAAAGGATTAAAAAAATTAATAAAATAATGAAAAAATAATGTGGTTTTACCTTTTAATAATAACATAAACATTTTGCCTTATGTGGGTGCGAGCTTGCGTGCGTGTTCGTGTAAAACGTCAGATATAAATAAATCTATAAAAACAACATGAATAAACATATCTTACGCGTTTCGTCCCCTGATGGACTTTATCGACGCAAATGTTGGGATTTTGTTTTGCAACAAATATTTATAAACAGTAGTAAAATATCGGTAGTTTTTCAGAATTTTTAAATTTAAGAAAAATAATAAATATATATCACGCTAACAAAAGTCAAGGTAAATTATGGAAGATGTTAAGTGATATAATTTATTGTCTAATACACGAAAGTGAATGTAAATTGTTGAATTTTTTCTTTATTCATATATATATATATATATATATATATATATATATATAAAGTTCAGAGCAGATAACATTAGAAAAGATTTTAGAGTCCCATGAAAATAAGTGGATACACCGTCTAAAAACAAAATACCCAGCCGGGCTAAATCATAAATTTAACAATATATAGATAGTAATAATATATAAGTCAACAAATCAAAACCTACCCACATTTCTCACCCACACAAGACAGACATGCTTACGGAGGTGTGGAGGCCTCACACTTATACACACACCCACACGAATATACACACTTACACACATCATACTCACTCACTCACTCCCTAATGAGCCAAATGATAACACACACCTACAGCAATACACACGCTTACATATATCATACTCACTCACTCCCTAAGAACCAAATAAAACACACACAAACACTAAACAGAGACACATCTCCTCACCAGGTCCAATGAAACTGTCAAACTGACCAGAGAATTCAGAATAACATGTATCTATCCAGCTCTTATCTCAAATAACAACTTAAAAGAGACTGTTTGACCAACACAAGGAATGTTAAAAGATTCACGTTAAAAAGATAAAAAAATAAAAAAAACAAATGAAAACTACAGACAAAAGTTCATTTTCTCCATCAAGACATTCATTTCTGTAGTTCACTGCTAACAGCAAGCAGAAATATTTCTCCTCCCGATGATGGCCATTTCGGTCGAAACTAGTCGAGGAATCTAAATGGAATAATAATAAAAAAAAAACGAAAGAATATTAATCTACAACCCAGTGTGTCTAAAGATTTTAATTTTGTATTTTCTTATTGTTCAATATATATATATATATATATATATATATATATGTATGTATGTGTGTGTGTGTGTGTACATACACAAACATACATATAAATATTATTAAATGCAAGTTAAATAAATTTAAAATTAAATACATATGTTTTACATATAAAAAAAGCACGGGTATATGTGAATATATATAAATATATGTATACGTGTTTGTGTTTTAGAATAGCTCTTATGGTTGATTTGAGCGATAAACAGTAATCTAGAAGATCTTCGATACTTGCAAAAAGTAAAAGACCTTCGGGAATTGTAAGATAATGATTGGCCAGGTACCACCGAAGTTTGGAGAATTTCGTTGAAGATATTGGTTTCTTCGTGTCTGATAAGAGCAAACTGTGGCGTTTACCTCACTAATCAATGTTCCTTATCAAATGAGAATTTATAAAAAATCTGTCTTTATCAAGATGTCATTTTTCAGGAGATGTAGCCACAAGAATAAGAAGATGCTAATGAATCCTAAATGTGAGCCTGATCACTTGTCCCTCTTTCAGAGAATTCACGATGAAAATTGGAAGAAATTCCACACAAAATATATTTTGGCAAATGCTTCAGCCATTCTTTTTAACGATAAGTTCCATGCTACCCGGTTTCAGCCAAACGGTTTGTACCTAACCGGGCGGTAACCGCCTTCACAGACCGAGACGTTAACAACGCGTAGATGGAATGTCTTTCTCGAGAGTGGGATTATAGTTGGTGATGTGCTGGGCCTGTGGTGAGGTCGTTATATTGTTATAATAACAGCTGAGGCAGTCATTGATTTTTACAGGGACACGTAGATCAAAATGAAATCAAATGCTTTTAGAACGAAGATGATTTTTTTATGCAAGACTATAAGCCTTAATATTCTAGGAAAAAAGAACAATCACCAGAAAATAATTTTCATAGACACTTGTTTGATGATGTGTCTGTCTTGTTTGTTGGAATTTAATCCGGCTGAAAACATTTGTTTCTTGCGTTCTGAAGAGGAAGGTTTACATTGGCGGATGGCAATTCATCATCAAACTTTGGAACGACATGCTGGTTGCCATGCAGTCTGTATCAGATTTACAAAAAATACGACTCACAAAATCAATAGATGAATGAATTGCTTCACAATATAGAACATGCATTTTTCAAAAATATTGTCTTTATAAATTTGTAATATAAATTATGGTTCAAAATATTTGTAAAATTTGCAATTATTATTATCATTATTATTGTTAGCGTTGTTCTTCTTCTATGTGTCGTGTCCCTTCAGTGTGTTGGCGATCACAGCTCTCCGCAATTCCTTGTCCTTTGTCGATCTTAAATTTTTGTAATCTTATCTCTTGTAAACCTTGTTCCGTTATCCATTTACGCATGCTCGCTAGCTGGAATATGTGTTGTTTTCCTCTGTCACTCACGCCTTTAATCTGTCCTGTGAGTATCAAATTTTCCAAGCTCTTTTTCCTTATGTTGTAGACCTAGAAATATCAGCTGATATTAAGTATAAGTGTGCTTTTTTGTTTCCATTTTTTTATTTCACTAATCTCTCTGATAAACAATTTGAATACCCGATAAAATTCATGAAACTATTGCTGCATCAGCAAAACGAAAGGTACAATACATAAATATTATGCAAAATATCCCCAGTAATAATAGTTAAAAATATTTCCGTGATTCATTCTTTTTTTATTCATAAGAAAATGAAAATAAACTAACGACGTGAGATGATATATCTGCGGCAGTGTTGCGATGGGCCTGAAAATCTTGCCGTAAGTTGATCCTACCATGGAAGTGAAATAGGTTAGAAGGAACTGTTCGAATCCATCGAGGGTCGTGCTAGCACGTAATCACAAAATCATCATGGCCGAAGTGTGAGTTTTCGGCAGAGGAGTGTAACTACCGATTATATAATTATATTTACTCTCTCTCCTGGAAGCTATAATTAAGGTCCACTCAACATAGTTATAGTTAACCTGGATGTTAAAGAAATACAAATGTTGTCACTTTCTCATTCTTTTCTTATATATATATATATATATATATATATATATATATATATATATAAATGGAAATTGAAGTCAACACCCAGAGGTGACGGTCTGTTTTATGTTAATCGCAGTTGTCAAACAGTCGATTGTATTTATCACGATCAGACTGTCGCCGCTGAGTATTGACTTCAATGTCTACTTATATATTTTATATTTACATACGCTCTATCTGCGAGATTGTGAGCACCATAAAACTGTATTTTATCATATTTTATATACTTAAAATTTCTACATGTTAGAGTTTTAGCTTTTTATATGTATAATGAACACTTTTTAATACTACTGTTTCCTGGTCTAATTCAACTGTGACCATTATTTCTTATTATTATATATGTGTGTGTGTGTGTGTGTGTTTGTATCTCATCAAATCAGTTTTTTTAATATAAGCTCTATTTTTACCAATTTCACTGCATATTTTGAAAAGAAGTTTTGTCTATCAATATATATATATATATATATATATGTTTGTATGTATGTATGTGTGTGTGTGTGTGTGTGTATATACCTACACACAGAAAGAAGTATAGACCTGGGAATGTATGTATGTAAAAATATACTAAAATAATTGCTAGCTATACACTGGCGTGCAAAACTTTTCGGTCATCTTGGGAAACATATTACGTTTTACCCCAAAATCAAGAGTGATTAGTAGTATGATTTTCTTAACACTTTTTATGATTTCTGCAGGTCGGAAATCAAATTACAGAATTTTTTTTAACGCAGTACGGTGGATGCATAATGATGCTGAAAAAAGGCCATGCTAAAATAATCATCCACAAGAAATCATTTTCTTGCAAGTAATGTGCGGTAAAGAGCACTGTGATGTTGAAAAAAATTCCTCATCTTCGTAGTAAACTAATAGAATTTTCGCTCTTTAGGTTTCTATTAGGTTTTACTAATTTTGATGAATCGACACCATTAAGTTCAACCACCATTTCTTACCATCTTTGTGTTTTATCTTACATTATTTTTTTACTTCCAATGGTCTCCCCATATAATTACCTTACATTAGAATGCAACTCTATTTTAATCACTAAAAATTACTTTTTTCTACTTCCCAGCATCCCATGTTAGATATACTTTTGACCAATTCGATTTTCTATTCCGATGTTGTTTTTGGTTAATAATGATTATCTTTTACAGTTATACGCCCCTTCAAGTTGTTTTGTCGTACTAATCTGCGTACTACATCAATTGAAACCTCATTGTTAAGGCTACATTCACTCCTCATTCTTCTGAGTTTTAATTTTGAATTGCGTTCCGATACTCACAGAATCATTCTTTCATCCATTTCAACTTTTGCGGTCTTCCGGTTTTCCTTGTACTTGAAAGACTTCCAATAATAGCAAGCATCCTTTGGATTGCTTGAACACTATTTCTGAAAATTTCCAGCCATATGTCTATCTATCTTTGCGTCGTCTTCCTCTTTAAAGTCATTTTTTACTTTTTGTTATGGGGTCCACCCCTTTTTCATACAAGTGGACTCGACCAGTGCGTACTTGTACTGCTGCCGGTGAATACCCGAGGGAGATACTGTTCACTGTATCAATATCAGTGTGAGAGAGTAAGAGTGTGAGGTAACCGCTTTATAGGAGTCACAGTTACAAGCACGTAAACTCAGAAGGAAGTTCTACTTCGATACTGAATTTCCCAGACTGTATATATATTATTATTGCTACTAACCGCATTTCTGGATCTACTAACCGTATTACCAATTGTATTATTGCGTCAATACATTTATTTGCTATATTTCATTCCTGCGTTTGTCATTCATTTAAGACCGGATTTCATCTCGGAATCCACAACACTTTTGTTTCGGCAGAAATTTTAGTCATGATTTTAGTGTAAAAAAAGCAAGTAAATGTTCATCTGCAATGACGTACCAATGCGCACTACAATAATTAAGATGGAACAATTCCTACTTAAAAATTTGCATATTATGATGATATCATCATCTCAGATCTTTCCTTGGCCCAATAATATTTCAGCTCTAAGCTGCTTAAAGTGGTAAATCTTTTGTCTACTCCACTCGCTATAATCACGTGACCTTGCACCAACCGATGATTAACTTTGGTAGGGAATATACTAAATACTCAAAAATTGGTAGAAGCTATGAATGTCATTTTTGGTGTCGATACCTAACATATTACTCTCCACAGCTTACACAACGAGTGCAATGTTGATTTTTTTTAAAAAAGGTGAAAAAATCAGCCTGCCCTGACGTATATAACTGTTACATTAATTGTCAACCCAAGAATATTGCAGTGATCCGTCGAATCTAGATTATTATTTATTAAAATATATTGTTTATTACACCAGAATGATCTCATAGTTCCACTGCCACTATATGCATAAACGTTAATTTACAGATTTTGTCAAAGTTTAAGTAGGCTCGTTTCGCTTTCTTTCATGATTATCTGTGAATTCCGTTGTTGTAATGTATTCGTCAGAATTTGCTTATAAAATATTCCCGGTGCCGTTTAACGACAAAAAAAAAAAACTTTTTGAATCGGAAGGATTAGAGAGCGAAAATCAACGCTTTCTGTCCAGGATAGAGCCTTGCGAAACACACACCATCGCGTGAAAGAATCTGAAAGACTGCCTATTTAAAACCACCTTCAATTGACAATTTGGTAGTAACGATTGGATTAAATCAAACAATATTCCTGTGATACATCTAAAGAGATATTCAAATAATTCAATCGCATGCCAAATGATCACAACAGTAGTTATCAGTCTCCAGTGATCTTGCATCTGCATCCTACGCAGTAGACTGGAACAATTTTAATGGTATGATGATTAGCTGTTTACTTGTAAAGAAACCTTCCGCATTAATAGGAATATCGGTGAAGAACTGTCGAAGATCAGGCTTTCTTCTTTCTGCTCTGTTTATGCCGGTAAACTTAATTAACTTCAACAACACTCATTAACAAGTGAAAAAAAAAACAATTTTTATTTATGGTACTAAAATTGAATAAGATTATGAATATATAAACAAAAGAGATTTGAAGAAGTTTCCCCGTATAAGGAATTCCTAAGCTAGGAATTTGACTGGCGATTACAGTGATGTCTGCAGTGTCCAGAGTCGTTCAACTATTTAAATGAAGGCAGTTGATCAAGGGAGTTCAAAAACAGCGTAGTGAATAGGACTTTAGCGGATTGATGAGGCACCAGAGTTATCCGACAGAGAGAGTGTTCGTCTACTAACGGCGAGACCAGTTCGAACGTACCTCTCCTCTTTCGGCGACTGATTTTTTATGAGGAAGCAAACCCCAATTGTATTGCTCTGATTGGCCAGCCAATAATAATACTTGACCAATGATCTTGTGTCATACGCCTCGAAGGGGGGGAATGAAAGCTCCCAAGAACCCAATATTATTGGTGGTTCAACAAAATAATGACCCTGTCTCGTAGATATCGGAGGGGAAGACGAGATGCTCCATCCAAGCCCTTCTCTCATTGGCGGGCCAATCAAAATTGTGGCCTTGCATCGCTCATATCCGCCTTCAGTGGAACATTTTTCATGTTCCGTAATCTCACCTTCATTTGACCTGATTATCACAGATGTCATCTTCACATGAAACTGTGTTAGATCCCTGATCAAAACAAACCTGACCTGTAAAGATTTGCTTTGTGACACTAATTTCATCGAACAATTTCTTTATCAGATAAAAACAACATTTGAATTAAACAGACCTAAGATCTAAGACTGTACCTAACGACCAATACCACCCAAACTTCTTACAATTTCACCTCTCAAACTATACTCCATAAGTGACATAAACCAGAATATTCATGGTATTGTCAAATTGTTTTAACATGGAAAAAATTCTTTCTTTTGAAATAATAATTATATCGTGTGTCAACCATTGACACCAGTCATAGTGTCATACATTTCTGTAGCAACAATGGCGTGGTAGGGCTGTATGTCTGGGGTAATTATTATGGTAATATTATGAGAATTTCTTGCAATGAATAATTCCCACTTATCGGACAGCTCCTTGATTCCTCCCCGATGCTGGTTTTGACGTGAAAAAGTTTTCGATGAATTTGATTTTCATTAACGAAAGTTATTCCCTACCAAAGTTAATCATCGGTTGGTGCAAGGTCACGTGATTATAGCGAGTGGAGTAGAACAAACTACCCGAATTCCCTTTCTTTTTCTTGTGTTGTTCTTATTGCATACGGCCTGGCACTCTCATAAAGGAGAACAAAAATTTGCCTATTAACGAGAGCTGTACGATTTCCGACCAAACTTTTATGGACCCTTAGCAGCTGCTGGACATATATATGTATATTTAGTGTTCCACTGAGTCTCAAGAAAGCTACACGAATAAATAGCCCAATGATAGGACCCCAACCGCAAGATGGAACTCAACCTTCGTGGCCGGTTGTGGAGATTTTTTGGTGTCAGTCGGTTAAAATTTCCGTATGTAATATATTTTAAATTTTTTCCTTGAGCATTGCCGTATGTAAACTATTTTTCTCACCTATTGCGGTTAGTTAGGATTATATATCTGCCAATACAATTGGCTACCAAAAACGTTAAAGTTTTATGACTCAACATAAAAAATGTTGTTTGCTTTTGTCCTTTGACATTCCCACCGTCAGATTCTAGAAAATTTTACTGGGATTTTTGGGAATGTTTCAAACCTGATTTCTTTCTATAAATACTAGTAGGATTAGCGTGAAAATAGGGCAAAGCGTGTTGAGAATATGTCTAAAAAAAGTGAAATAATCCAGTGCCATAGGTTGACCTATACACAGATAAATATGACATGTACAAGCATTTACTCTTTGAAAATACGTTGCTATAACAACCAAACTAAAAATATTTATGACTCAGGTGAGAATCTCTGTTTACGTGGACCATTTTCCTGTCTACTGGGTTGATACTATCTTTCTTATTCAAATTCTCCACGGGGAAGGTTGTGCAAATCTTCTGCTGTTGTAATGTTTGTTCGCCTATGAACATGTTATTTTGTCGTATATATTTTCACACATTCAAATAGTACAGTAAGTAGATATATATCTAGTATTAATAAGGAAATATAAAAAAATATTTAGTTTGTAAGTCAAATGCTAATATTGTTTTATTGAATATATGCGGTTAAAATCTATATAAGAATCAAACCAGATAATAATTATCAATGTGTATTTATTTATATATTTCATGTCAAGTCTATAGTTGGAAGAAAGTTAATTCAACTTAAGTTAGTAAATTTATGAATGATTACGCCCCTTAGTAGTTTTTACATATATATACGCATAAAATATTTATCTATTTTAGACAAAATTAGTTCCCGGGCAAAACGAACCGTTTAATTAATTATGTTTGAAAGGCTGGGGCTGGCAAGGTGATTTTGGAATTAAATCAAGATATTTTGGATTACCCACCGCCAGACTTAGCGGGTTACACGACCTGATGGTATCTCTAACTGGGCCCCACCTAAACATATCACCATATAACAAACGTTTGAATGCACATTTTATACCCTTATCAGTTTGGGTTTCATGATGGGTATATTGAGCTAATTATATTTGTGCCCCACGTCAAGATTTTGGCGCGCACCTCCATCAATACTACTACTACTACTACTAAAAATAATAATAAATGAATAAATAAAAGGAAATTCATTTTGGCCTTCTGCTTCTTTGTGCCATATTCTTGCAGGACATTGGAGATCATGGCTCTCTAAAAAATTTTCTCCTAACGGACCTGTTTAAACGGATAATAAAATAGGGTTTAGGAGAGATGGCAAAAAGACAAAATTTAATAAGCATTAGTCTTAGTAAATTTTGTCTTTTCACTATCTCTCCTAAAACCTGTTTTACCATCCGTTTATACAATCCGGTTAGGTAAGTTATCTGCTATATTCCTTTGTCTTTTATGCCTTTAAAATATCCTGTGAATGTTAAATTTTCCAAGTGTTCTTTCCTCATTATGTGCCTTAAGAATTTCAACTGTTTCTTTCAGGTATTAAGTATAGTTGTCCTTTTTGTTTCCATTTTCTCTAACACTTCGACGTTGCTCACATGTCCAGTCCATGTTATTCTCAAGAACCACGTTACTGGTGTTTCCAGTTTCTTCTATATCTGCAAGGAAATAGTCCAGTATTCACTGTCATATAGGAGGATCAGTATGACATGACAGTCCACTGATTTTTTTTTTTATTATTTCTAACGAAAATTTCTTGTTTCCTAACACTTTATTTAATTTTTTGGAAGGAATCTTTCGCTATCAAAATGCTCCATCGGATTTCAGTGTCGCACTTTTCATCCTCTGTTAAAACAATTCCTAGATATTTACATTGTTGGTCAGGAAAATGAATTAGAGTTTAGATACACATATAAATTTAAAATCGAGTGGAGTACACTATTTACATTACTCGGACTATTAACCTCATCTTTGTTGCCATATTTATCCCAATGTTTCGGCCGTTGTACGCTCCGGCCTTCTTCAGGTAGTTGGAATGTCGAACTTAACCTTTTATTTCGCTGGGGTAGACTGTTCTAGTTCCATGTGCCATGTCTAACGGATGTCAGATATCAGTTATCTCCTGTTAATTCCCTCTCACCAGGTATTGAACTCACACTCTTTGGGTCTTGTCACTGGATCTAGCTAACGCCTTTATCCACTGTGCCATGTGCCCTTGTGATAAATATAGCAACAAAGATGAGGATGATAGTCCGAGCAATGTAAATAGTGTACATAATTCCTCATCTCAGAAATATAGACAGATACAGAGTGGAGTACAATCGTCAAAGGTTAGAGGGGATTTTACAAGTCGGAAATCATTTAATACTTTAATAATGTGAAAATATTATAAACTGAAACAAACATGACATATTGTTCATGTAAATATAACTATACTTTGAATATCTTATAAACGTATTTAACAGCTGTATTTAAGTTTAGTCTAAAACATTCCGACTATGTCTAAATTAAAGGAACACACCTCTACTCATCATATTAACCAAACGACTATCTATAAATTTATATTTCATGCGTAGTTACAAACCAAATTGGAATCAGTCGATTTCATTCTTTTAAAAACCTACCTCGGCTGCTTCCTGCCCTCAAGTAATTTCCCTCGCTGACATTGGTAGACATTGTATTTCTATTTGAAGCAACTATTACGCCGATCGAAATGCACGAAAAAAAATCTTGTTGGAACACCGATTCCCGTATGATCACCGAAGTTAAGCAACGTCAATTCTGGTCAGAACCAAAATGGGTGACCGCTTGCGAATACTAGTGCTTTAAGCTTGGATGTGCGGGTGTTGTAATGGATAATGGCTTGGAATTGTTAATCAAAGAGCTCGGTTCTTATTCCGGTTGGGTTCGGTATATTCACTTAAGCGCAAATACCCTTAGGAAAGATATGAATCCACCTCTTCTCTCCCCAGCTATGGGTTTTAACAGTAAAACTCGTATCACTAAATCATTATTATCGCAAAAAGATTCACAATCCAAAAATGTTGATTGATAAACCATAGAAAACGAACCAATCAAAACCAAATATCCTAACTATGATCTGTTAGTAAGTTCATTTACTTGTAAATATTTCTCTTCAAATATTCATCATACATTTTCAATTGAATCTTGAAACGTTTAAAGTTTAAATTGCTATATTTATGAATTGTGTCAAAGGAGGTTTCCTTTTTTTTTTCAATCGTAGACAATCCTATCTAAACTCCTGTATGATATTAGGCTTGTTAATACGCCGCTCTTAGACGAATTTGTAAAGGAATATAGAAAAAAGAACTATTAACTCTTGAAAAACAGTAGGCATGATTCACAACGGAAGAGAAGACCTAAGATGTAAATTATGGAGCGGAGACGTCTAAATAAATCATAACAGAAATTCAAAGACGAAAACTGAAACATGCCTTCCACGAAGTAAACTCAGTATGAAGAAACAGGAAAAGGTTTAAAAACAAAAGAATGCTGAATTGCTTTACTATATGACGATTGGTTGATTTTCATTAGTAGCATATCAAACAGTATCGGTTATTTAATGCCTAAATCTAAATATTTCGTACAATTTTATGGCTTCAATTAAATAAATTTTAAATGCAGTTTCTTGCCTTCGACAGATAAAATGTATTTTTGGTCATTTTACTGTAAATAGTTAATTTTACTATAAATAGGTTTTGTTGGCTGGTTAATATTGTTTATCGGTATATCAGCAAATCTATGGGTTATTTAATATCGAAATTTAAATATTTTGTACGTAATTTTATGGCTTCTATTAAATATATTTTGTCTGCCTTCAACTAAAGATAAAATGTATTGTTGGTCATTTTACTATAAATAGTCATTTCTTGTAATTTTATTATAAATATGTATTATTGGCTGGTTGATAATGTTTAAGGGCACATCAACATCTCTTGGGTCATTTACTATTGAATTCTAAATATTTTGTACGTAATTTTATGCTTTCAGGTACATATATTTTCTACATCATTTTATATTTTCAGGGTAAAGGTATGTTTTTAGGTATACAGTTAATGGGTCATAAAATGTATTGTTAATGTTACATTGATTGTCATTTTGCTATAAAGATGTATTGTTGGTCATTGTATTATAAATAAATGAATTCTTGAATTTTTCTTGGGCTTAACTATTTGTTCATAGCTTGGAACCTAACAGATGCTACCACCCCGGGTCAGGGTGGAGGTGGAAACATCAGCAAGTAAGAGGTGGTTCCATACTCCTCAGATGCTCCAATATTTTGATCAGAGGCGTTGCTGCCGGGTGTCGTTTATTTTCATACGCAGGATGCCTGTATGACAGTGGTTACTGGATAATCTACTCACAGCTAAAGTGGATAGCATGGACAGACACGTAAGCAATGGGAATATCTTGAATAAGATAGGAATTAAAAGGAAACTTACAGTCAGTAAAAAAAATTTCTGGGACAAACAATAAGAACAGGATACACTTAATGTAATGGAAACAGGCGGAAACAGTGCATAATTTACTTAATTAGTTTCTGTAAATAGATGGCAGAACAGGGACAAAGGTAATAGTAGACGGTCAAGAATTGGTTAGGGTAAAATGGAAGTTGTGGAGAGCCATGATTGCCGTGAATGGAGATGAATGGACAGGAGACATAACAGATGAAGAAATTCGAAACCTATGGTATTTTCGATGACATTTTGCTGAAAACTTCCAATACCCATTTCTGTGATTATCAGTTCAGAAATATATATTTGTGTTTTTAGGCAGCAATCCTTCTTTCGTGCACATATCATTGAATACGGCAGCCAAGGTGGTTTGATTTAGTTTTTTTTATACAATTTCTCATGTGATCTAATATTTTTTTTTTCTTTTCGGATGTTAAATTATATAAACATTATCCAATTGTTCTTTTTATCGAGCGCTATTGGCTATACATTTAGCCATTTTCAGGGTTGAAATATATTAACTGTTAGCAAGAAATAGATTATTGGATGTATATATTTATATAATGTTTTCATTTTCAAAACACGGTCAGGATATTGTGTCCATGTTCATAGTTGATATTATTCAGTGTTGAATTTTTTGTTTTTGTTAATAAGGCTTCCATTATTTTAGCCTTTTTTTGCTTGTAGGTGATGCTATTATATTTATGTCGTCAACAAGTATGTTACGAAGAGGGTCCGGTATGTCTCCATGAGTATTTAAATAAGATCTAATTGTGCTATGGTCAGAAAAGTGTCGTGAGAGTCTTCCTGTCAAACATGTAGTATGGTCTATATAATTGTTATGGTCCAGCTTAGGAAGAGGTAAGAACAACACTAACACAAGGGTAGAAATAACGAAGGTATATTACACGAAATAATAATACAAGGTGTTGAAGTTGTTAGTATGACTGTCAGTCTGGTTTGGAGTGAAATACTATCGGCTCGACTGGATTCGGTATCTAGCCACCCCCAACGAGGGTTGCATGTGGCACAAGGCCGAGTTTAACGTGGGTTTCCCGAGCCCGTAGGCTCGGCCAAAAAATGCACGTAGAACCCGTATAAACGGGTTCGGGTTGGTCAACCTCCTGAACGAGACTCTGCCCTTCGGCGGAGCCTCGTCCGGGTTCCTCTCTTCTCAGAGGCAGAGAGTTCGACCGTCAAGCCGAGAAGCTCCGCTTGATTCATCCCTCTCTCTTGAGAGGCGTATTATACATTGTTTTAAGTAGAGTTCATTCTGTAGTTATAGGTAAGGATCCATGACAATAATTATTTACAAATTTTAATTGAGCAGCAATGCAATTACTTAATGGACATTTAAATTCGTAAATAATATTCGTCCTATTTAATTTTGTTCCAAAGGTGAATTATTATTTTTGACTATAAGGTTAGAGGTTTTAAATTTTTTGTAATAAATAATGTAATCCTTTTGCTATTGCCAACTGGTGTTGTGCATCTTTTAATAATATTCATAATTCTAGTTTCATCTTTTTTGTTCTTTTATATATATATATATTTGCTTACATACTGTCTACTGGAAATACAAACCTGAATTTACTTTATAACGTGGAAAATTTCAAGCTTGGACGAGAATAATAGAATCTATTGATCAAGTAAGGAATGGATTTATTATCGAACTGTTTTTTTTAGAACTGTTCCATCGTTTTTGAAATCATTTTTGATTTGCCTTGTAACGGGAAGGACTTCAAGCTTGTTGAAGATATAAGAACCAATTGATCACTACGTATTCCGACATCAAAGGAAGAGATTTCTTGAACTGTTTATAAAAATTTTTCAATCGACTTTTTAATATTTTAATTTTAATTTTTGGAAATCATCTTCGAATACGTCTTAACAACATCGCCCACGTGACGACTAGGTGATCATATTTAAACGGAACGCTGATCTGTATAAAATTTCAGTTATCTGTTTGATTAGTTGGGCTCTTATGTCCATCGTCTTTTGTGTTAAATTTTTATAAGTTCTAATGTTAATTATGTTTAAATGAAAAAGTCCATGAAGATGGTCTTAAATAGACCGAAACGTCCGACGTCGACTTTATTTTAACATTATTACTACATAATTGCATATTCAGATTTTTGTTTGTTTTTTCTGTATTTTTCTTTCATACTGCCGGATCTATATCCATATATTTGCTTACATATATATATATATATATATAGATAGATAGATAGATAGATAATGTGTGTGTGATAGGATAAATAACAAATAAGAAGCGTTTATAAATCTAATATGTTTCACTTTTATTAAAGCTTCATCAAAAATAGGATATATAAAAAGCTTAAATAAAAGCGAAACCTGTTAGTTTTATAGTTCTTTATATCATTCTGTCGGATTGCCATCTATATCAGTAAATTTAAGAAGTGCTCAACAATCATAACAGTACTTTATAAATATTAATGTTTAAATTTTACAGCGGCCACTTTTCGTGATTCCATTGTTGTCCTAAATGTAAGCAACCAAATGTGTATTTATCATTAGTATAAATTTTACCTTTGTTATACTACACCAAGCACTATTTTATTAAAACCAGCAATAAGTGTGCGATGCATGTGGGTATATATATATATATATATATATATATATATATATAGGCTTATACGAAATTGCCAAGCCTGAAGATTGCGTTTAAGCATGAAACAGACTTTCGTTAAGGTGTTGACTTCAATGTCCACTTTTATATTTACATACGATCATTCCCTAATATTAAGCACTTTAACCCCTAAATATAACTTAAAACTATATTTTTTCACACACACACGGACACACACCTATATACATATATATATATATGTATGTGTGTGTGTGTGTGTGTGTGTGTGTGTATGTGGACACTGACACCCAGAGGAGACAGTTTCTTTCTTGCTAAATGCACTCGTCAGACTAAATTACACACACAAGCATATACACACACACACACATATATATATATGTGTGTGTGTGTGTATGTGTATATTATGCATTGTTACATTAGAACATGTACGTATCCACCTAATGTTACAGTGCATAATAAATAAATATTTATAGCTCTACTTTTGTATTGAGCACTGTTTTAAATTTATGTTTTGAACGCTGAAATTTTACTCTTCGTTCTTTTACATATATATATATGTATATATATATATATGTGTGTGTGTGTGTGTGTGTCTGTGTGTGCGTGCGCGTGAGTATGTGTGTGTTTAACAGGAGTAAATACGTTCGTCTGTCGTCCGGTTCACACTTCTTAACAGAAGAGTATTATCTCTTGTTTCCCGTTTAGGATTAGGCTTCCTTCATTTTGTAATGTCTTCTCATTCTTTTTCACTCTCAGTAGTATGTGTGTGTGTGTGTGTGTATGTTAAAAATATCTGGGAATCATAATCTTTCGATATGAACCGTACACATGAAATAAGATTTGGTGTAAATTACAAATGCATGTAATTTTTATAAACACTAATAAATCGACCGTTCGTGTTTTAAAACAAATTAATGAAGAATGTTAACACTACAATAAGACATCTAGAATTTTAATTTTGGATAACTTTAACAATAATGGTTGAGAAGGGAAAAACTTTATAATCTGCTCAAAGCTAAGAATAGTTTTTCACATTAAGAATAAAATCATAATTTCATTATTTGGAATGTCATCAATCGTGATTGCGACTCCAGAACATTTTGATCAATCTCTTGAATATATCAAATGAGTTCCACGTTCATAGTTCAGATGATTTTTGTTAACATTCTATTTAAATAAATTGTCTTTTTTTTAAAATCTACTAATAAAACAATATCTCCGAAGCCATGGAATTGTTTTCTTGCTATATATTAATTAAATTAAATTGTTGTGTTTGAAGAGCCACATGAATACGAAATAAAATAAATGAATCTACAGACCTCTGAAAAGTTGTGCTTTCATTTATTAATTACGAAATTTAGCCTCTTTTCCTGTATGTGTTTTCTTTTTGCATGCCGGAAAATCTATCTATCTATTTATCTATCTATCTATGTATGTTCATAATATATATATATATATATATATATATATATATATATATATATATATATGTGTGTGTGTGTGTGTATAGAGATAGATAGCAATCAAAATATATATGTCGAAATCAGAGGAAATTGGTTTTTATTTTTGTTTATTACCTGAAGGGCTCAGCAGGACGCAAATGTTATAGTAAGAGGACAAATAATATTTTATGCTTTAATTTAATTATATATATATATATATATATATATATATATTGAGAGAGACAGATATTAAAACGTGGTTAATGTCAAATTTATGTTTCCTTATCCTTTTTATTTTAGCCAAGATAATTGGAATAATTCATGATTTGTGAATGCACGTTAACCTAGAGCCATTTTGAAAGAATGATGTAGATCTTTAATCTAATTTTAAGTCTATGACCTTGCGTTTCGAGGTTTCATTATGACTAGAATCTACATTTAATTCGATGTACTCTTCGGCCTATAACAGCTGTACGCCACATCTGGTTATTCTTAAGTAATTTGCAACGAAACGCTTTAATTCTTCTAAGATTATGAATGGGTGTACATACTTCTCATCTGTTGCTGTCACTTACGTCTGTCCTTCTTAAAAACGTCTGGGGTCCCATATAGCTTACTCTTTATCGCACTGCATCCACTCTCTTTTTTTGACGCAATTTACAGCTGAGGAAGGACATATTGTTTCCATAAGCTGAAGCATTGCGATAGTTTATTTTTACATTAGTTCAGGCCAAAGGGTCACTCAAGGTAGAGGGTTATTGAGTGAGATTCTAAGGAGAGAGGGGATCATATCATGAGTATACGTAAAGTAGATATCGGTTGACTTGAAGATGTTAAATTATGTTGGTCGAGAAAGCATCCTCGGAAGGTCTTTAGAAGAAGCTGTCTTTTTTTTTTAAGCATTTCACCCCAAGCAAGGCATGAGTGCCACTAGCACTACGTGTATACGGGGAGTGAAAGTAAGAGAAAAGAGGGGTGTTCGAGGAAAGGATAAAGAGAAGGACGGAAATCAAGATCAAGGCATCAGAAGATGTCGATTGACATTACATATAACTTTTTGAAGATTATAATTATCAAGTAAGAGGAAGTGGGTCGGGATGTTCGAGAGAAGAAGCTGTTGGAGTAGAAGAGGCGTTTAGATTTAACTGTTTCGACAGTAAAAGGGTGGAACCGAGATGCCAACCTAGTAGCACGCTTAAATTTCTGTAGTCGGGGCACCAGTGAAAATAGCACATCAGAGCAGTTGCCATGAAAATATTTGTAGAAAAGACAGAAGGAAGCCGCATCACGTCTGTGAGAACGTTACTGGAGTCGAGATAACAGGTCAGGACCTGCATGAAGATTAATATTTACCGTAGGAATATGGAGGAAACGAGGATGATTTAACGACGTGTACGGGGCATGGTGAGTCCTATCTGTGAAAGTCTGGACTGTTTGAACAATGGAATATATATTGTTTGAATATTTGTCATAGGAAAAGCAGTTGGAGAGTGAAAGGCTAGCAATGTTTCGTCTGTTGGGGAGTGTTTGCAGGGTTGGAAATTATTCATCACCCACAAGGCGGACATACAGATATGGGCGCAAAACAGTAAACAAAGTTGTAGGCCCATATATCAACTCCTTCCTGAACTATTTTTCACCGATGATGCTACTCTTGTTCAGGCAAACATTTCCCTGCAGCATATAATCTGTTGCTTTGCAAAGGCTGTGTAACTTTGAGGAATCTAAATATCGTTTTTCCCACTCTTCACTTCCCTATCCTCAGTTTCTCATCGGTAATACTTAGAGAGGCATTTGCAGTGTCATGCCGCACATAGATAGGTGTCCCTACATGGACTTCCAGTGGTCAACTGCCATTATGCTTTTGTCTTAGCTAACTTCTGGCCAGTTTATATTGACTTAGCCGAATGAGAATGATCGTTATTTTGACATTTTTCTCCTTAAATCACAATAATCTTATGACTGTTACGATTAAAAGAAATATAAGAGTAATGACAAAAGTACGCAGGTGTAGGCTTTAAGAAAGCTTTATTCAACTGAGAATACAAAGTTCACAGTGTCTTTTTATAGTCCCAACAGAAATAGCTCTCTCAAAGAGGAGAGTCACAAAACAAGGAGAGACCATTCGTAACAATAAGTAAATCGGTAAAAAAATCACCTACTCTACTCAGACTTTCTTTCTCCAATATTCTTTGTATTCGTACCAATTTCTTTAGTTTACTAATTTCTTTAGATGTAAACTTTCTTCAAATATCTTAGCACTTTGCGAAATTTATTTAAATTCTTCTATCACTATCAATGAGTGCACTTTTCCAGGTTATATGCCTCTTTGTCTAAATGATTCTAGAATACATACGCATGGCTTTGGGGATTACATCCGATAGTATCTTCCAAAGGAAGGGAATTTTCTCTTGCGTCTCTGTGTGATTCTTCCATGTACTTTCGACTTTCTTTATTGCACCCTATTAGCCATTTCTTATTCCTTTATAGCTCCTCTTCTTGTCAGTATTGTAACACGTTAGACTAAGTATCTGACAATATAGACATGGCTCCCTCTCTACATTCATCTGCGAACATTTTTGTGTTTGTTGATTTTACTGCTTATCATGACAAGCGCCTTAAGCATTCTAATGTTACTTATGTTGCCGGTATTCAGACTTTCAATTTTTCTGTCGATCAGTTTCTGTCAAATAGTGGATTTCCCTACTCATTTCCCTAAATTTTCATGAACAATCTTCTTTACTTAGTTTGTTCCTTGCCTCCTCTCTTACCTCTTGTCGAGCATAGCAATGTTGTCCTCTTGGCAATTCGGAGCACACTGTAGTATCTGTTGTTATCTTTTTCCTAGTCTTCTATTAGAACCTCCTATTCACAATACTTCTTTCTTTTACCAGTACACTGATTGGGATTTATTTTCTCACTTTCTTCGAGACGCCCATTGGATTGATATTCTTAACCTTCCCATTGCCAAAGAGTTTTCTTTGGTTAAAGCCGGCATTAATGCTTTTGTACCTTCTCGGAAATAATAGTGAAACCGTAATCTTCTCCTTGGCCCACGCCTGTCTGTTCGACCACTATGCTCACAGTAATCACTTTTATCGGTTGTACGAGGGTGATAGTACCGATCACGACATACGCCTCTTTGTGTCTGCTCGTAATAATTATAAACGTGTCCTCAAAGGGGCTAAGTGTTTGTTTGTTGACACAATGAGGCACCGTATAGCTATAACAAATTTTGTTTTCGTCATTACTGGCAACAATGATTTAAAAAAGAGCAAGTTTTCTATCCATCCTCTCTTCACTGAATTTGAAGTGTTAGCATCTTCTCTTGATGAAGCAGAATGATTACTAGTAAATTCTCTTACAATTGTACACTTGACACGTCTTGAGTATCTTTGCTTAACGGTCCACTTAGAACTGAATCTCTATTGTTTGCTATACATCTAAATCCTTCCGTGGTTTCTGCTATCATCTCTAAACTGGATCCAGACAAAGTATGATATACCTACAATCAAGTTTAATAAATATGCTTGTTGATTTCCCAATATGTGAGGGAATGACTGAAAAACAAATCGAATTCATAAATAATTACATCGGTCAAACCACTACATGCCTATCCAGACGCCTTACGTTACACCTATCTGACCATAGCTCTATTAGTACCCATTTAAACACATACACAAACTTACCAGACTCCATCGGAAACATACCAGTAGAAAATACAAACATAATGACCTCATCAACATGTAAAAAATAATTAAAAATAACAGAAGCCCTAATAATAAAAAAGAAAAAGCCAGCACTTAACAATATTAACTACGAACACGGCCACAATGTGCTGTGTTCGGAAAATAAAACATCTCTGTAACACTAAAAACACACACACACAACGCACACACTCAATTAAACTGTAAAAATAAATCATCCTTGATTGTATAACCGAAAGCGTTCGGAATTATAGAACATTTGGACATTTTCTACACACTTTGTGTCCAAAAAAGAGAGCACTTGTCCGAACACAAGAAAAATTAAATAAAAAGCTTAATCGTAATACTTTTTGTTTTTCATGAAATATGCATAAATGAAGGATTGCTGCCTAAATACAGAATTATATATATATATATATATATATATATATATATATATAGGAGGGTCTGTGTGTGTGTGTTTTTCTGTGCGTATTATAGGTATGCATGTATTAATGTTGACCAAAAAAATGACTTCAGGGTATTTTTCTGTGAATATCTATGTGACTTACACAAATAAATTTTCGCATGAGCGAAGTTAAAATTAAAACTGTGTTTTCTTTCGTTGAAGTGATATATATATATATATATATATATATATATATATATATATGACAAACGTATTTGCCGAAGAACTAAGACAGACAATACAAGATTATAAAAAGAAAAATAAATAAATCAACAGAACTCGTTAAAAATAAAAAGGAAACTGAAGTTGATTAAAATATAACAAGCCGTTTCAAAATGAAAACTATTTGCACAATCAGAAGCGAACAATTTAGTGTCGGCATAAGTGGTAAAAAGCGTTCATATAAATACATAATTCATAGGCTTTTCTGAGTGTATGAATTATTTGCAAGTAGTTCTCTTTGAAAAAAGTAGATAAGCAAGTTTCTACTAGAAGTGTTAAATTATATTACATTCTATTCAGAAAATGGCGGCCAGTTCTCGCGTTGAGAACCACTCAGAAATGTTGCAAATGAAGCGGACAAAAGTTTTTGCTATAGATGTTGCTTTTCGCTTATCGTTCTTGCCTTTCGTTTTTCGTTTCATGTTTAACTTTTTGCTGTGGTTAATCTCTTTTATGATTTCGTTTCGCCTTATTGAAGTTGCAGTTTTTGAATTCTCTCTTATTATTTATTTACTTTTCAACGGTTTTCTCTTACATCAGTATTTTCTTCATTCGTTCTTCCTTTTCCTCACTTTGCTCTTCTTTTTATTTCTTATTTAATAAATGCTCTTTACTGCGTCTTCTTATACATTTTATTATTTTCCTTCTGCTCACTATCCTTTAAGGTCCACATTTATTTTTTTCTTATTCTCATTCTTACTTGTAACGCTTCTTCTTTTTATGTTTCTTGAATCTTTCTTCTTTTACCCCCTCACATAACTTCTTTCGAAGGAAAGTCTTCCAAGTACACAAATACAAAGTAACATTGATTAGAAACTGTGAATATATACGTCTGGTTATTCTTTGCTGTCTGGAAGAATATGAAAAAGCCACAGAAACTTCACAGATTCTAAAGAAAATTGTTACTACCTTGACTGAATTATATATGTTTCTTTGATATCTACATACTTCTCTCAGACTTGCTTTAGGCAACGATGGACACTGTTAATCATGTGCAAAGAGGTCGTTAGAATTGGGACTCATTGCGAACAGGTGAGACATGGATGCGTGAATCTACTTTGAGTAAAAACAGGTCGAAACCGTCTGCTTTTGGTTCTTATAGCATTTCTCTCTATTTTTTAAATTAATTTAGAAAAATAATTTTAACGATTGGGTTGACAAAACATTTCGTTCTTTTTCTAAGAAAAAGCTAAATACAAACAATCAAAACATACAGTTTTCATATATTAAAAAAATACAGACTCTGATATGGCAATTGTCACAATGCATGCAAAAGCGTACTTTATGAATGAAGTAAACTAAAACAAAAATCCCCTAATGTCAGCTAACTTTAAACACAATTTTGTAGATTTTTATAAGATTTATCGTTGATGTTATTACAAAACAAACAAAAGAGACCATTAGGAAGAAGTTAATTAAAACTAAAAACAATAACTTAATGTTATCTATCTGAAAACACAATTTTATATTAAAAAAAGCTTGATGAAATAACTGAAACAATATAGACAAGAAATGACCATTATGAATGTAGTTAAAATTAAACGCCCCAATTCCATGTAATTGTAAGCACACAATAGACACTAGTCTAAGTTTTGTTTATTTTTCAGTTTCCACTGCATCGTTAGTGAAAATTTAATACTCATATGTTTCATAATTTTTTAACGATTTCGTTTTCATATACGTTTTTCCTGTATATTTTTGCCCTTTGTTATTGTATAACAAAACTTTTAGCCGCATATTTCGTTGGTCATCAAATAAAAATCGATGCAAATATGGAGTCAGAGGAATAAAACACCACTAAATAGGCGTTGACCATAAAAGCTTTGATAATTGTTATACTAAATTTCAAACAATACAACTCTTGAGAGCTACTCAAGTTACTGAATTATGATGGCATGTGTTTATGAATGAAAGTGGAGGTGCAAGTAAGGGAAAATTTTATCTATAATGATATGGCCCTTGACTTAAGGAGCTCAATATTGTTTCTTTTCAGGGAAGTATCCACGCAAGAATCTGTTACCAAAAAGTAGCGGTGTTTTGGAAAAAGCTGAGTGGAACTTTCGACTTAGATTTGGAATAAGGGGTTATTCTGTGGTAGTAGCATGGTGTATTCTAGTTGTAAATAAGAATATAGCTTATGTAAATATCGTGATACAAGAATAAAAAATCCCGTGTTTCTTAATCCGAGTTCAATTCTCACCCAAATTGCTTCTTTTGTTACAAATATATGCCATCTTAGGATAAGGAAACTAAGTGTCGTAATAAAAATAATTGAAAAATAATCAGCCAGAATAAAGTTATTTTATAGGGAATGTATAGGGGTGTTTTCTGACAAAGAGTAATGAACACTTCAGCATGTGAAGACCTTAAGCAACTTATGATTATGAAAATTTAACACTCCCTCCAACTTGGACTTTACAGTCTCAGACTCACTGCTATGATTTCTGTAGAAAGCAGGATTTTATAAATCGGTATTTCCACGCCTGTCCGTTTTTTTTTTAATTTAAAATAGTCTGTTTACGGGACAGATTGACAAACCAACCTAGAAAGCACAGTATTTTCTGTTATTTAACCTATAGATGGAGGGAGAAGATATGGATTCATATTATGCCCAAGGAGGTTTGTACGAATCCGAACGTAATGGCTTCGATTTGAACTCGACATGCAAATGCCAATTTTCGCAACGATAGCCGCTATGCTACTCACACATCTGTTTTTATTTGCCTTACGGTGAATAAATTAATAAGCGACATTCAGTAATAAAAAAAAAATCAGAACTCTGATTATTAAAAAATATAGGCGGGAGGTGAACATTCGTCAGTTCAAATCTCACTAGATGCAGTTATAGTAAATGATACGTATGTAGAATAACAATACAATAAACAGCACTTACCGGCGTAAGGATCCCAGCTAGCGTCCAGCTGGCAGACAAAAATAAAGCAGGTTGTAACTCAATACAAACCCTGCAAACTAACTGATAAATCAAGCTGGTATTTATACAGAAATACCTCCACTCATGTACCAGCAGCCAATCACAGCCCAAGCAATGGACTATCCCGCTTTAGCACAATGAGATGTTCCATGGCACCATAAATAGCTCTCTTTCTCAAGGTTGAGTTATTATTCACTCAGCTTGCCCCACAACTGAGTGTTTAGCTTGACCGCGTGATTGTTCTACACGTAAACATTTTCTGTACGTTATAATTATTTTTCTTTACTAATGTGAAGAAAAATATACCCCTAACAATACTTAATACTTTCTCCTGGACAGGTTGATAGCCCTACTGTTTTAACATAGTACGCAGAAAGTAGAGGTGAAAATAGATTTGTATTTCGAATTCGATATGAGGATTGCATCTGCCGCGCCAATAACCATTAGGCTAGGTGCACATCCATCAGTTTATCAAGCGAAGAAGAATAGATAAGTTAGAAACGTGGTTAAAATAACAGAAGGAACGAGTAAGAAACTAATGTGTGGAATAATGAAAACATTTTAATTTCACATAACTCAAATATAAACTAAAATTAATCAAAACAAACATTGCAGCAAAAATTTCCCGACAATTAAGGCCTGATCACATATTAAATGAATCTTTACAACATACAGAAATGAATGACGTTGAGAAAGATGATAATATAAGTAATGGCGATGCTGAGAAAAAAAAAATGATTCATGGACGGATTAAGGTATTGTTGGTGCTGTCAACGGAAAATGTGGCACTGAGATCCGAAGACACATTGGGGTGGCCAAAGATGCATTCCAAAGGCTGTCCTTCTATATGACAACGAATGCTGAACAATCTCCGCAAAGATGAAGAAAAGGCTACAAACAACAGAAATGTGGGTTCGACGAGGTTTTATAGAAAATGGAAACAAAAATAAAACTTATACTTAACATTAGGAAGGGGTAGCTGGAGTTTCTGGGGCACTTAATGAGGAAGGAAGGGTTTGAAAATCTAATACTCACAGGACAGATTGATGAAAAGAGAGACAGAGGAAAGCAACGAGTAACAGGCTTGGATGGCAGGAGACAGTTTGGGATAAATAACAAAAAAACAACAGTTATTAAGAGCTACAAAGGTCAAGAAGATGTGTAGGGCTATACGTCCCAAAGGGACAACCCACATAAAAGAAGAAAATATGCTCTCAACATTAGGATTTTTAAAAATGTATCATTCCTTGCAAGTAGATCTCACAACCATATTAATTTTTTGCCCGAAGAGAAGCAAAACTCATTTTGAGAAATTGAAACAATTGCGATTTCTGTTGACGGCTTAGAATTTTGAAGCGTCATCATTCAGCTCGTCAAAGAAAATATTTTGTTCCTCTTAAAAATTAGCAATTATATCGAACATGGCAGTTCTTCTTAAAAATGAGTAATTATATTGAACATTTTTTGTAGACAGTAGATTGTGCCAGAGAAAGAATAATATCCCCCCTTCCCATAACTTCTCTTTTTGCCTTAGGCATGAGTTTGTTTTTTTATTTGATTATACAGGGTCGAAATGTTGCAAGATAAATTAGTGCCCATCATGATAAAACTTTAAGCAAAATAGGGTCTGATGTATGAGAAAAAAATAATCTCTTTTTAAAATTATCTTCTATAACTTCTAGGAAAGCTCATTCAACCACTTGTTCGGTAAAAGATCAATTGAAAACAAAAAGCTTTCCTTAAAAAGAGTTAATAATAATAATAATAATAAATCTAAAAAATGTGGCATATGCGAACATCAACAAGCCTATTGTAGTTGGAGCCCTAGGATTGGTTGGAAAATATTTCAGTAGACTAATTGAAGGGATTCCTGGAAGTCTATGCCTCAAAGAGATACAAAAAATGGTTCTCACAAGTACAGCCAACACTTTACGAAGAGCTTTGTCTATGTAATTATTTTTCAGTGGAAAGTGTCATGATGCCATTTCTAACCTTAGGTCCCTGTGGGGGACCCAGAAAGAAATGTGTAAACGCCAGAAATCAAAGAAAATACTACTACTACTAATAATAATCGAACTCATTTAATTTTGCCTTCATCTACTTTCGTGTGGAATGAATTAGAAGGTTCTGTAGTTTAGTAGTTTAGCATTTTATTCAGAAAAAACTCTCTAATCATCACGAATCTCTCTTAAAAAAAAAAAACGGGGATATAAGCCATTGATTCAAATAGAATGAGAGTCTATTTTTTTTAGAGAATCTACCTTCTTAAAGTGACGGACTTTATCTCCGACAATAAAGTATTTGCCTGAATCCCTGGACCTTCTGGGCAAAAATCCAATATGCTTTCCTGCTGAGAAATCAGCACAATCATATTATGACAGAATCCATTGCGATGAAAACGTTGGAAACAAGGAATCATAATAAATATACATTTTTTTCTCAGTGTTTGCTACAACTCTGAATTACAAGCACAGATTTTTAATTTTCAGTCTGTACCTGTCGATTACCACGTGCATGAAACTCAAAGTTGTGCCAAATGCTTAGGAACAAATCTATATTTATTAGTAGTATAAATTGTAGCTCTGTTGTATTATACAACATACTGTTTCATTGCCACCAGCAACTCACTTATGTTATATATATATATATATATATGTGTGTGTGTGTGTGTGTGTGTGTGTGTGTGTGTCCGTAAATAGTGATAGAGAAAAAGAGCGAATGGAGAGCCGATGGCAACAAAAGTGGTCATTGAGGGACAAGCCTGCTGGCTGGATTTCAAAGGACTATATATATAAAACAATTAAAAGCAGACAGATAGAAAGGTCAAACATTTACGATATGTGGAAATTATTTTATGGCGCAATAAAGAAAAAGATATATATATATATAATATATAAAATATATATATATATATATATATATATAATATAAAAATATATATATATATAATATATAAAAGATATATATATATATATAATATATAATATATATATATATATATATATATATATTCTTTAATTTATTTTCGCATATGAAACTAATTTTTGACTATATAAAATTCATTAAAAAACATGATCGGGCAATGAAGGTTGGGTGAGATTAGGGAGAGAATTAGAAAACACATTTAAAGAGCAGGAGAAGACCAGATAAACAAGATAATGAATAATGGTAGTTGTTGAAATTCGTTAAGGTTTCAGATAGTAGAGAGTAAAAATCTTTCCTTTTGTCAGCAGGCCCATATTTGACAACATCCAAAATGTGTATAAAATCGATACAAGATCAATGAAGCGGAGATTATTGAGTTTTTGTATCATTGATTGATTACTGAGAGAATTTCTTTCAAAGAAGCGATAAAGTGAACAATATTGAAAGAAGAAAAGGAAAAAAAAATATAAATTTAAAATATACATTAACAAATAAATAAATTAAATAATTACTAGCTAACATAACAGCTGCTTACACATCTTTTAAAACTACATTAGAAACAGAATTAAAATTTAATGTTCCTCGCTTATTTTATATAATACTTTCCAAAGTAAACCCTATGAATATATATCTTTCCAGAGACATTTATAGGAATGTCAGTCAAAATTAATAAATGTTCCAATTTTTTTTATCAGTATAAGAATTACCTAGTTTCCTTTGGAATCAAATTTTCACGTTCTATGGCAGTTTCTGTCACCTAGTGTAGTATTTTTGTCTACCCAAATGTTTATGCACAATCAATTCCCAGAAAGCTGAGAGATTCTATGAAGGTGGATTAAGTAATATCTGCGCAAGGGTTTCTGGAGTTCTTCTTAAACAGCCTCGTCAGATCTAGACTTTCATAGAATGTCATGCTTGGCACCGAACCCGTTCAGAAATATCTAAATTGTCAGCTGCATTCAATCACTTTCTCAGATCGATGCTTAAAAATGACTTCAGGCGAGTGAATCCTGTAGGTCTTAGTGATGGATACGCGTCTTCGGATCTAGCGCTACAGAAACCCAAACAAGGAACTGTACCAAACAATAGGAATTGCACCACTTGACGACATTCAACGACAACCAAAAAACAAAATATATAACAGATCTAAATCGAAGAGAAAATAAATGCATAATAAAAACGCTGACATTCCACAGTACTACGAAAAATCAGGAAGGAAAGCTCATCAGTACAAGAAAGAGCACTCTTAGTGCACTTGAGTAATCTATCTTAATGAAAACGTTACTTTAATAGGAAGATTAAATTAAGTTCAACCTAAAGTCAACATCATGTGAACAGGTATTATCCTTTTAGTAATGTACATAGTCGTCCTGTTCCAGGAATGCTAGCAGAACTAATTGGGTATTGTTGTGAACATACCAGACACTGAACAACTTACCTTTGTGCGTGGCGACCGATTACACGCTGGGAAATGTCACTCTCCAGGGCACTATGAAATTTCCTTCGCCAGGTGTCGCTGAAACACGATCATTTACAACAATGTACAACATGCTCTCAATATCGAACGGCTTACGGCTATATCACGTTGAAACATCGGCTCTCGTCCGATCATCTAAGTTAAGCAACGTCGAGTCTGGTCAGTACCTAGATGGGTAACTGCTTGGGAATGTGCAAGTGATGCAAATGCATAAAGGCTCGGAATTGGACGTTAGATTCAATTCCAGCACTGTCGGTTATATTCCCTTAAACGCAAATACACTTGAGAAAAGGATGGATCCACCTTTTCTCTCCCAGCTATAGTTTAAATAGGAGGGCTTGTATCAGTAAATAATTATCATCTCCAGAAATATTTTCTGACTTTAAATAACCTGCAAAAGGTTGGTAAACCGTAAAAAATTAAATCAATCAATAAATCCACACGAAACACTCCTGAGTCCCCCAACTGACTCACGTCCTCACTGGCGACGTACCTGATAATGTTATGGGGCAAGTGAAGGTCTGGTTAGAGGCAAGATTATTCATATAGTCCTGATATAAGCGATACCCATCGGCTTATATTAACACTGCTGTGGCAAAATTTGACCATTTCTGTACTGCGGATATTATGCATTTTGTCACTGTTTAACTTACAATGCGCCGATCTACAATGTTTTAACACTACGTGGTCGCCCAATGTTGGTCTATAAGTTTAGAAATATTAAATTAGTTTTGCTATTTTCAACTTCGACGCACGCCAATACATCGAGTCCAACATGCTCAGCAATCTCCGAAATATACACCCAGCCTCTTGAATATCTATTATCTTAAACGTTTCAAAGGATTGTCATTAAGGTCATCAGTCCGATAACCGGGGTGGTCATAAGGTCGCTGTGAACCTGAGCAGTTACAGCTATATGTCTGGGTTGAATGCCGAAGAAAGAATTCATTCTCCACATGTCAAACCACAAGCAATGTCCTTGAAGTTAAAGTTTCGGATACGTATTCGTTGATTCCATCAGAGGAAGTCTTCATCCTGACCGTTTTCAGCCGAGAAAGCCTTCCGGCCACCGATGTCGTATCAATGACTGCATATATGTCTATGGAGCCCAGTATATCCTATTTTGCTAGATGGCCCTTGGCCCTACAGTAATATCCATCTGTCGTTTTTGTTCTACTCGTTTTAATTTATGCGTCTAGCCACTCTTTTCACCAGCAAAAGCTTGATTTAGGTATAGGTTTAGATAGATAGATAGGTAGGTATAGATAACCCGGCCATTCGGCAATTAGTTCTGGTTTAGATTTTATCAGTAGCACACGGATTGTTCTTATGATGGCTACCAGTTAATATTTGTGCAATAATTCGCACAAATAGAAATATGATGTTTAATTAAGGAAGGTACTATCTGTGTAAAATCTTGAGAACTTTACTTTCCCAAAGGCATCTTCCGTTCATGACAATTACAACAATTCAGAGTTAGTTTTCTAATTTGTTCATCCCATGTCATTAGAGTAGTCGGAAATACAGTATGTGTACATATTCCTTGGAGGCTATTAATTAAAATTAATGCGTAAGTCATTGACACCTTCCATTCGGGTAATTAATAATGAATTTTCAATGCAAGAAATGTAACAATTTTTTGAAGCTCCAGGAACATACTTTAATTTAACATATATTAAGTCACAAATCATTCACCGTTGTACTTCACACATCTTTCAAAATGTCGGCAACGAAAAGGGTTAGCAAACATATCTCGCAAATTATTGGTATTATTATGTATTAGATCCTCATCTGCTGGCTTGTGACATACTGTATATAACCAGGGAAGATTGATATTGTACAGTGGTCAGCAAGTTCATGTAGCTTGGGTGTCAAAAACATGTTAACTTTGTTATCGTGGGTCAAGTATTCAATCTGGTTTAATGTATCCTGTTGGCCTTTTCCAAGTCCACAAGCTCTTGGGTGTTTATCAAAACAAGCACTTGTTATTATTGTGCACCAATCGACCCATTTTTCTCCGCGCTCCTTGCGTGACCCAAGTTCATACTTACCAAACACTTCTTTATCTTCTTGCCTTCCTATTTTGACATGGCTTGTGCACCGAGATTTGGCATTTTCTGAGATCATCTATTTCTTTTCGCTGTTTTCTGACGCATTTAGAAATACGATATCCATGCTGAATGGTTTGTCTTTTAGTTCACGAGAAGGACTGTCTGAAAGTTGGCGGCAGTTCCCTAAGGCACGTTTCTTCTTGTCTTTATCTAATATAAGTCCGGCTCGCCTTTCACTCCCCTCTACTTCGTGTATGATTCTGTGACCATCACTTATGAAATAGTGATTGTATTTTCTATTTTTATTTTACATAACCTAAGAATGCTACTATTCAGGTTTTTCATATTTCTTATTTTACATTTTCTAACTTTTCGCATTGGCAATGTGTCCACATTCAGATTGTGATTTTTACCTTTGTTGTGTTCAGTTGCTGGATAACGGCCAGTAAGAAATATACAAATATTACTACTTAAAACGTTTATTAGAAATACTGTTCATTTATATAAGCATATAATTATTTTAGGCTCAAAATCATAACATCTCATGAAACATTAAATAACATTAGAAAATATTAATTCACGAGTTATGCTTACTTATTCAGAAATATGACGTAACTAAAAAGATGATGGCTGATTTGATTAAAGGACACAGGTCAAAGAAGAAAGTTACCAAGTAAGAATATGTCACCAAGTGCTGCCTTAGAGTTAGTAAGGTATTTACTGAATCATTAAACGTCGAACATGTCTCGCAAAGCAAGATAATAGAACCACTATGGCTTACTGTGTGTTAGAGAATATGAGAAAAAGAAAACATTATTAAGGAGGGAGAAAAATAAAAGAACAGGAATTAAGAAGACAGAAGATAACGATTGACATTGCATTTAAATTATCGAAGATCAAATTTAACTGGAAAGAAAGAAACTGGAAGAGAGTTCCATAAGTGAGAAATGCGACAGAGGAAACTGTTACCATAAAACTAACGGGAAATTTGTAGAAATGTAAAATGGCATTAGTATATAAATGTTATATGCAATTTAATATGTTGTTGCTATATTCGTAATAAATTTTGTTGAATGTTAGTTGGTTGATTTTTATATAAAGGGCCTAAAGAATCTGGAGTTGTTTTTTTATTATTTTCGTCGTGTAGTATAATGAGGTTGTCAATGAGTAATTTATCCCTGAAACGATCTTAGAAAAGGTGGAAAGTTCTTGGGTGAAAATAAAAGAAAAACTACGGAGCCAGCCTTGACGAATTTCATCTCAACATCAGGAAACTGAATAGACAACTGCAATTAATCAATATAAAATAGACACAAATGTCTATATTATTTAATGGTATATATATATTTTGAATAATATCAAACACTTAAAATCCCATAAATCTATGGTATTTTCAGTGTCTGATATTCTTTAATTAAAGATAATTTTGCTCTGTCTTTTAACATAGAGTTCTCCCTGGATCTATACCCTCTTGGAAATTCCATACGGATTACCATATTGTATCATTACTATATTGCTCCTCATGAGAATAAGTTGAGCTCTACTTGGAATGCTTCCTACCAAATTACTTAACCAACCTATCCCATGTGAGAATGGAAAAATTTACACCGGACTACTCACTTAAAAACATACCATACCTTCCTTACACTGCTTCACTATTTCCCTGACAGAGAAAATCATTGACCAACTAAAGAGAATGCGATGGAAGACCTACTTCCCATTGAATCCTCGTGAAGATCAACAAAATCAGAAAGAAACTTATAATCTGAAATCTCAAAATTCTCCACTAAGAAATAAAGGCTTGGAACCCTTCGAAAATTATTTATATGAACCTAATTAGAAAAATCAAGTCGAAGAAATCACCAAAACCATTTACAGTTGAACATTTTTAAAAACATTAGGAACATAAAAATTTTAATAAAACCTATGGGATTTTAAGTGCTGGATATTCTTTAATTAATAATAATTTTGTTCTGTCTTTTGACATAGAGCTCTCCCTGGGTCTATATTCTCCTGGAAATTCCATACGGATTACTATCTTGTATCACTTAATAGTCTTACAATATTCCCCCCTTTTTCAATTTTTATTAAATTTTCAAATATTTTGTCTTTTTATACGCGTACATATATATATATATATATATATATATATATATATATATATATATGTGTGTGTGTGTGTGTGTGTGTGTGTGTGTGTGTGTAAATAATAACATTTCTTTCACTTAACTCATATTTTCTTCAAAGTTTCGTAGTTACATAGATGCAACTACTCTTCAGAACAGAGTCAAACTGTTAATATTTCTCGATTTTCTTTGTACTTTTATTGTGGTGTGGGTGCGTTTTTCATTCAATGACAGCGGACTGATTGTCGACTTCATTTCCTCTCCCTTTCATTTGCCTTTATTTTCATTCTTTCATTCTTTCCTCACCTTCTCCGGTGTCATCTGATTCACTGTTATTGTATTATGGTTGTTTTTTGTGTGTGCGTGCATGTGTGTTTATGCAGGTGCATGTTTATGTGTGTGTGCCTATGCGTGTGACGCATATATGTATATACATACATAAAAACATGCACGTACACACACAGCCGCACGTGTATGTTTTTGTGTATGCGCTTCTAATTGCGTGTTCGTGTTTGTATTTCTGTTAACTGTAAATGCTTTCATTGTATCCTAGTTTGTTACTATCAATTTTGACCATTT
Organism: Acanthosepion pharaonis; assembly: GCA_903632075.3. Classification (NCBI taxonomy): domain Eukaryota; kingdom Metazoa; phylum Mollusca; class Cephalopoda; order Sepiida; family Sepiidae; genus Acanthosepion; species Acanthosepion pharaonis. The sequence continues at coordinate 283,207 of CAHIKZ030005533.1, forward strand.
ATTTTAGGTTATGATTAGATTTTTATGTGTGTACCTATTTTTGTACGGGTGTGTGTTTATATATTTATGCTTTTTTGTGCGGGTGTATTTATGCGTGTGCACGAATGCAGGTATGCACACATTGTTATATAGGAATAAAGTGTCGCTGCCGACAGTTGAGTTTGAGCATAGATCGCAAGTGATCAAAAAGGCGATCCCATTATTGGATTAAGTAGGCCACGTGACCATAGAGGAAAAGCATAATTAGGAATTAACTTGGCGTCTAAATATATCGCTATTTCTATTCTTAACTATTACTATACGGACCGCTATTCTCTACTTTATTCACTATACTATTCCTCTTTTCGGATCACTATACGGATTACTATTCGACCTCGTGTTATCGAGCAATTACTATTAGTGGAATGCTATTCAAAGGTATTGTTCAACGGCGTTACTATAGTTATATCTGCGATTACAATGTCTCTACTACGACGTGCATTACGAAAGTGACATTGAGTATCCGTTGACATTAAACAAGTGGCAAAGGGTGTTCGTTGACATCACAAAACACATACAAACATGTACGCACTCGCCCGTGCATGTATGTGTGTCCTGTGTACGCGTCTCATTGCGTGTTTGTGTTTATGTATATGTTTATGTGGATTTATGTTCACGCGTCTATTTGCATTCTCAATTTTGCTTCTTTTTTTTTTACTTTTGCTTTTTTTGCATTTTGTGTGTGTGTGTGTGTGTGTGTGTGTGTGTGTTTTGTTAAGAGTGTAGTTGTGGCAAATTTTGTTGATTTTTATTTATTGGTAAGTTGTGTTTGATTTTGGTATGTATTAGATGTTCGGTATGTTTGTATTTGTGATGGGATTACTTTTTGTGTTGTATTTCTTTCTTCCTTTTTTATGTTTGTATTTTTGCTGGTGTGTGTTAATATGTGTGCGTGTGCACGCATGCTTGTATACATACATAAAAACATCTACGCTCTAGGCCCTGTGAATTTGTGTGTTCATGTATGCGCGTATAACTTTGTGGTTGTGTTTATGTGGGTGCACGTTCGTGCTCCTATATGCGTTCACCTTTTTTTTTTTGTATTTAGTGTGTGCGTTTTGTAAAGAGTGTAAATGCGTTAAATTTTATTGGTTATTATTTGTTGATATTGTTGTTACTCTTTTCTCGGTAACTAAAATATTAGTCTAGTTGCATCTATGTAGCTAAGAAACTTTGAAGTAAACATGAGTTAAGTGAAAAACTTTTTTCATTAATACTATTAATGTTTTATTCTTATCTTCGTTGCTGAACACTTTACTACAAAGCCTGCTAGCCTTAAATGCCTTTATCAGCAAACCACAAAAAAACCAGCAATTTTGGCTTCAAAAACAGTCTTCCAAATTACTTCTACTATATATATATATATATATATATATATATTGTTGACAAAATTATTCACCTCAACTGAGTATTTGCATATTTCATAAGAAAATGCGAATATTTTCAAGTACTGAACTAACCATAAATAGTTGATTCCTTATTTAGTTTTGAATAATTTGTGAACTTAATAGAAGTTTTGGTATAATACATTCAAAGTTATAGATTTTTCTTAAAATTGGTGCCAACGAGAGATAAGCTTTTCTTAAACAAACTAATTAAACTTTTTTTTCGTTTTATGGGATTCTCCTGACTTTATGGTTAAGCCCATCTATCTTGAATCGTTTTTCCACATTAAAAACGGAATTCGATTTATATCATAGACACGTAGTCTTACGTTTTATTTCTGATTGCCCAGGTCAATATATTTCATTTTCAGAGCTAAGATATTAATGGATGTATACCCAAACACGTATACCCATTAAATATAATATTACCAATTATATAAAGACGTTCTCATTAGTACCGTGCATAGATACAGAAAGACAACTATAGAGGAGTTGAAAAATGTAAATTAAGTTTTATTTTTTAGCAAAATATGCATGTAAAGTGTATAAATGTGTTACATGCCTTCTCCTCCACCCCGAAAAAGAAAGCTAACGAATGTTTCAAAATTTTGTCTTTACCCAAATGTCCAGCACGTCCTGTTGCAAAAGCTGTGTTTTACCCATGTGTCAAGAAAGCATCTTCACATTGTGACATATACTCCAAAAACTGTCCCCTGTAAAAACTATGCTTCACTGACGCTCAACGTTTATTGTTTATTATTCGTTCATTTCATTTTGTTCGTTCACTTTTCTGTTGTTCTCACGTTGGCATTCAAGAGATGTTTCTACACCTAATAAAACATTCCTTTTGTTTCTTAGAGATTTTATGCTTTTGTAGATGGTTATGATGATTATAGATGAGCGTGTCCTGATTGCAGATGCGTCAAAAGTGAGAATTCACTCGGAGATAAATCATGAAACAGTTGCAGTAATGAAGAATAAGATGAAACCAAAACGAAATGAGAAAAAATAAAATAAAATGGGGCCTACGCGAAGAACGAGACAATCCAATATTAAATAAATCCTGAACAAGCATATGGCGATTATTAAACTTGCCAATGATTGCATGTCTGACACCTGCTTCCGCGTTTTGTTTCTTGGGCAACACAAGAAGAGGAGGGTGGGATAACTGTCGCGTTTTCAAAATTGAAATGAACACTTCCATGACTTACGTATAAAGAGTCGCACAGAACAAATAACTAATGCCTAGAGAATTCTAGCCCAGATAAATGAATGAAAGCGTATTCATTTCTAATTAAAGCTCCTTTATTTTTTATTTTCATATTTCTATTTTCGAACGTTGTATCGTTACGTGTTTGTGCTGGATTCATTTAATGATATCAGTTTGGTGTCTTGTTAGGCATACAACATTCACTGTAATTTATGGACATCCTGTGATCTGAAATCGCGTAAATATCATTTCCATTTTAATGTTATCCATACGTATACTTGTATGTGCAGATGCGCGCTTAGCATCACATTTGTCGGAGCTGAAATAAAATCGGCGTGTTGAGTTCAAATTCCAACCTTGCCAATTGCGTTCACTTTCGCACTAATGCTCTTAGAAAAAAAGAGTATGAACCGATGAGTTCCCATTCAGGTAGGGGTTAAACAGTAAGATAAACTGGACTCTCTAAGCTGACACCAAGTTTGGGCTGAAAACAATCCTCGAGAAAGAAAATATCTGAATACCAAACTGTGGAGATGGCAACGGGAAACAACTTCACTATCTTTCCAAATAAATCATGTGAATTCTCAGATAATAAAGAAAAAGACGCTATGAAGATCCGTCATATCTTGAAGGCATATCGAATTAAAAAAGCTCTTATATATCTTCATATCTGTTGGGGTAAATACATGCAAAGGCATGCACACCCAGATTGAAGAAAACATATATAAAAATATTTATAGTGTGCCCTCGCCCTGCCATGGTTGACAGTTGGTGTAAGAACTGTTCCAGTTATTAATAGATGAGTGATAATTATGGGAGAGTGGCTTACCCATTGCTTACATAAACATTTTCTTCTCCATCAAACATGGCATGCCAGAAATATGTTTTGTGATGATATTTGGCGATGGGATAATGGAAAGTTGAAGATGCTTTCCTTTTGCGAGATTGTGAATGGAGTCTCAGTTAAAGTTCGAACAGGAGTTTTTGATTCCATTTTCTTTGTCGATAAGATAACCTACCTCGGACCTTCAGAATAGAGATACAGAAATAATTAACTATAGCTTACTATAATACAAGGCAGCAAGTGGGGCTAACTCATTTCACCTGACTGTCATGGCGGACGAGACTAGCTTGTAAAACTAATACACACACACATTATATATATATATATATATATATATATATATATATATAGAGAAAATATATGGAAAAAAAACAAACAAAAATCCTTATATGCAATTAGGCTGTTTTAATGTTAATATAATGTCAACGTCGGACGTTTCGGTCTAATAAACCATCTTCAGGACATATTCATAAATTATAACATTATCAATACAACATGACAAAGACGATATATAAATATAATTAACATTATCAATTCAACATGACACAAAGACGATGGACATAAGAACAAGATTTATCCAAACATTTTGGGATAAGTCTTGTTCTTATGTCCATCCTTGTCATGTTGAATTGATAATATTAATAATATTTTATGAATATGTCCTGAAAGATGGTTTTATTAGACCGAAACGTCCGACGTTGACATTATATTAACATTAAAACAGCATAATGCCATATATTTTCTTCATACTGTCGGATCTATATCCATATATTTGCGTACATATATATAATTAGAAATAAGAATAAGCAGCTCCCAAAACACGCTGCTTAAGATTGCACACAGGAAAAAAGAGTGTTCAATGCCATAATAAATGGCACACTTTTATTATATTTCAAGTCAAATTTCAAGTGGACAGTGACCGACCGCGACTGTCAGTTTCATACGCTTTTGTGCAATCATCAAGCGGTCGGTATCTGTAGTATGTGAAAATAGCAACCCTTATACACCCAGGCATATCCAAGATGGTAAGCCAACTACTCATCAAAGGGAGGGTTACCTCTCTGGCCAAGCTCATAATAACCAAGAAAAAAAGTTTGCCAGAAATGGTTTACCGGTGCGACAACAAAGTGCTCAATGTCATGGGGAACAATATTACCACAGCTGAGGAGCTCACTGCTACAAAAAAAAAAAAAAGTGCTCTGCAATATCGGGCAACAAAATTCACCAATGTCAGAGCATTTATAATTAGAAATAAAAATAAGCAGCTCTCAAAAAAGTCTGCCTAAGATTACACACAGGAAAAAAGAGTGCTCAATGCCATGATAAATGGCAAAGCTTTAATATAACAGTAAGTTACTTAAAATAAGATAAAATTTGAATATATAAAATAAACTGGGGAATCAATAACAAAGTCGCGAAATCTTAAAATAATACTATTAATACGCATATATATGATAATGATATTAAAGTCCGTATGAAAGGCTGAGTAGCGGATTTGGGTTATTATAATAATAATAATATATATATATATATTGCATCCAGCATGAAAGAGCCTGTCACCTCTGAATGTTGACTTCAATATTCACATTTATATTTACATACGCTCTAGCTCTGATATTGAGCACTTTATCCCATAAAGATAGCATACCTTAAAACTATATATATATATATGGGTAAATTTTACTTGTGACGCATTTCATCCGTTGGGACTTCATCGAACTGGGCTTATGGACGTTGTTATGAGTACATATGTGCCAGAACGAGAGACGCTGGTAGTTTCAAAATTTCGAAATAAGTTTTTGTAATCTAGCGAAATTTATCTGTATTATTTTTTCTTTTCGTTTCCATCATCATTGTATTTAACTATCCCACATTGTGATAATAGAAAATCTGCCAGGAATTGTGATATGTTGTAAGAACCTAGACGTAAATTTACTCTGGCTGAATTAGCGATTAAAGCACTTTCTAGACATTTTCATCTTAGTGAATTAGAAGTGCTTTCAAATAATAAACAAATTGTCGTCACTCGTTGTTGACGTCAGTGTCCGCACTTTCTATATATATATATATATATATATATATATATATATATATATATATATATATATATATAATAAAAAACTTAAACACTAATATTCCATTGTGGTGGGTTGAAACCATATTACCTTCCTCTTTCTGTTTTTAAGTTCGATTATTATTCTGATTTAAAGTTATCCGTTAAAGTTTAATTCTTGTTCTTTGAGGGCCTGATTGTATATAAATTTATTATCGTTAAAGACTTTTTGGCTAGAAGATAGCCTTTTTATTCTCGTATTCACAGTTTTCGGGATGTGGTCTATCACATGTTTAGGGTGGTTAGAATGGACGTTGATGTATAGGAGTGGTTGATCAACTTTATGGAAGGGTTTAAAGTTATCATTCGATAGGTTGAGTGTAATATCCAAAAAGTTGTCTATTTTCAAGTTGGAAGATATTTCAATTTTAAGGCCGAGGTATTTGAAGGCCCTAATTATCTTCTTATGTAAGCTGGAAGTCAAGGGACCATTGCTATTTGGGACAATGATTAGGCCGTCATCTCTATAAATTCCGACTTGGTTAAGGCTAACTACTCTACTCAAGATGTTTAGAATATATATGCCCACTTATGGTTTAACCCACCATACCATGGAATATAAGTGTTTAAGCCTTTTTATTATATCTTTAATTTGTCCTGGACATTGAGTTCTACCTGGATTCTGTCCTTCTGGAATATATTTTTTTATATACAAATATATATGTATGTGTATATATATTTATATATTTTGCATATGTATGTGTATATTTACCACTAATATTATCTATCTATCTATATCTATCTATATATATATATATATATATTATATGTAGAAGTACTTTCAAATAATAAACAGACTGTCGTCACTCGTTGTTGACGTCAGTGTCCGCACTTTCTATATATATATATATATATATGCGTGTATGTTTGTGTATGATCATACTTGTGCGTATTTTTACACACACGCACACACACATCTATCTCTGTATCTCTCTCTCTCTACACACAATCACACATATATATATATATATATCAATGAATGTATATTTAACTGTAGCCTCTTAAAAACAGCTCTCGGGATCATCGTTAACCTTCGCTGGGTAATTCGATTTTGTTAAGTTGGCTATTAATTAAATATAAAAGAGAAAAGAATCGACAAATATAATTAATAAAAATGAGAGAGAAAAATTGCCCGATCTTTATCTTACCGCCTTGCAAAATGCATTTTCCCGGTGGCTTCGTGCTGTTTCTCTGAATGGAGTTAAAAGTGAAGCATGCCTTTTGCATATCAATCATCTGCATATAAAAGTCCTGTTTACTTCAATTTAGAATTAACTTAATAACCAAAATTAGCTCACTTCGAATAAATTGTCGCAGTTGCCTTACAATAATATATTAGTAGAGCTTTTCTGTTAGTCTTCATATAACATCCATGATTTTAAAGTATTTGTCTTCTATAGTCCGTGTCCCTTTACAGCGTTGGCAATCATGGCTCTCCACAATTTCCTGTTCATTGTAGCTCTTAATAATTTTTTACTTTTTATCTTTCCGAAAAATTGCTCTGCTCTCCACTTAAATTCGTTAGATAAGTTTTGCGTTGTTTTCGACTATTATTCCTTTCTTTAATCCATCATGTAACTATCAAAATTGCGCTAGAAATGTTAACATTCTAATGTGATGTGTCCTTTATATTTCCATTTTCCCGTCACACACACGTTCAATACATGGTATTCTCAGTATTCTTCTGTAGAGCCACATTTCTGTTATTTAAGTTTCTTCTTCCATCTGTGATGTGATTGTCTAGCATACACTGCTATGTGAGAAGACTGATATTACATAACTGTGCAGTACTCTTTTCTTTGTTTCTAACGAAACATTTATGTTTTTTTAATACTTTGCTCAGTTTTTGGAAGACATCTTTCGCTATCCCAATGCCCCTTCGGATTTCAGTGTCCCACTTTTCGTCCTCTGTTAAAATACTTCCCAAATATTTAAAATATTCTGTTTGCTTGATTTTGATATCTAAAATTCGTAATTTGCATGTTGGGCTCTTATGTTTTTAAGATTGTGGCTGTCAGTAATGAATTCTGGCACGACTTAACTCAGAATTATCTAAAGTCGAAGATGAAATAAAAGTTGAACGTTTTTGGGGGAACAAAAATTTCAATATGTTGTATTCGTTTCGATTAAAACTTAACACTGAAACGGGAGTAAAAAAAAAAGTTTTCTTTGGAGCAGTTGTTTTATATCTAATTTTAAATGGTGGGTATTTTGGTTGGTATATGTTTTTAATTTGGTAGTCAAATTGGCAACATTTCCATATTTTACCCTGAAGGAAAGACAATGTTGTGAGAAGTTTGAAAGTAATATTTTCAATATAGAGCAATGTAGTTTTAATCTCCAGTAAAACAAAACTGCTCATAATTAATGTCAGTTTTTATATTTAGTTCATTAATCACAGCCCTAGTGTTCAGAGCAAGGGCTAGGGATAAATGGAAGGACTTTAGTTTGTGTGGTTGGATCAAATGAAAATGGTGTCGCATCTTCAGTTTTTGTAAGCGACAAAAAGGAAATTAAGCTTGGGTTTCTTGTTCTTTGGATTCTGTACTTTAAAATCATGGACGTTAGCCTTTGGTCGGGAAAAAAGATCTAAATTTGGATAAAACTGGGCTGGATTTTTGCCTAAGCGATATGCGGACTTATCAATCTGATAGTGCTGAACAATCTAATATACATATATGAAAGTGAACATTGAAGTCAACACTCAGAGGCGACAGGCCTGTTTCATGCTAGACGCAATCGTCAGGCCGCGAATGTTTGATTTTTCCTCGACTGTTTATATATATGGGTCAGTGGTGCATTGTGGGCAATCTATTCTGACAGTTTTTTTTCGAGAGTGGCTTGTTTGTTTATTTATTAATATGTTTGGGTTATTTTTGTAACAGCGAGAGATGTTGACGCACATGAATGCACACACGCAAATATAACGTTTATTGATTGAAGATGGAAAACACGATCTTCCGTGAAAGTTACAAACTGTGTCAGCGCTGTTAATAGGAAAGAATCTAGAACAATGATATATGAAACCTGAGATGGCTGATGGATAAAGAATAAATTTCAAATCGGGTTGGACTTGTTTATAAACAAATGCAAAAGGGCAGGAGGCGATGTTTAATTTGGGTCATTCAAAAAAATAGACGAAAATAATATTTTTGATAAAAAAACATATTGAAGTAAATTGGGTGGGGAGGTAAGATCAGTGTATATGTTTACCGCTAGCGAAATCTTGATCTAAACATAAGTTGTATCCGCTGAATTTGGTCAATCGAAAGATAATTGAAATGAAAATTGAACTAATTAATTTTATCCACTAAGAGATTTGAAATAGATCTGAATTTAAACTTTGCTTATGGCAACACTCGTGTTAAGCGCGTGAACAACCTGGCTTATAACCTTCGATTTGCTATATAAACGCGAGTTTTGCTGAGTTGGGGAGACTTGGGCGTTAGACGAGAGTGACGTTGTGAGAGAGAGACTGTCATTGCAGTGAGTCGGTCCAGTGGCGAGTCAGAGATAAGGACTTCAAGAAATATCATCGTCGTTGTAGCAGTCACATTGAAAAGTCGCTGAAACTTAACGTTTGTCACTTACAACAACCAACTGAAAAGCTACACTTCCACGTAGGGCTGGAATTACGAGTCACATATCATCCCATGTCTATTTGGAACGAGTTAATCACACACACACACCTCTCTCTGTTGGTATAATTGGTAGAGGAGTGGTCCTCTGTTCTTATGTTAATTGCTTTTCTATCCTTTCTGTAAACTCTTTCTACTGTTGCTGTTTTCTTATATAAAAGACATCAATATTTTACCCATTGTTGTTCGGATTCTGCAGATATTATTTCCTTGTTTGCCACATTCTAATTTTCCTGCCGCCCACCCTCACAGCCGTGTCTACATCCCCAATCGACCGTGAACGTATGGACAACACCCCGCTTACTGGATCTAAAAACTAACACAACGTGGGCAGCAAGCGGAACTTGGCCAGTGACCGGTCTAACAATCTACGGGTACTCAGGGAGCGTGCGCCCAGCTAACCCTGAGTTCGGTTCAGACCGAGTGGGCGCCTCAAGCCAAAGAAGAAGACGCCGGAGGTTGAGGGGCTGAAGGGAAAAGTGGTAGATTTTACCTTTTTTTCATTTTCATTTTGTGTTACTTATACTTTCCGGTTTTTGATGTTTTATTAAGAGAGTAAAAAAAAAATTTAGGGGGTTTGCTCAAGGCGCTTATTTAATAGTTTGTTTTGGTCTGGGAAGACACACACACATATATATATATATATATATATATATATATATATATATATATATATATAGAGTTAGGTAAATGAGATAACTAAATATTAGTGACCGTATACGCGGTAAGCAAATAAATAATTACCAAATTTAGAGGTGGAGACAATAGTGCTCGATGTGATTAGACAGAGCAAAGAAACATTATTAAATACACATGTACCTTTGTTTGGTGTGCGACTAAAGTTTCGTTCGTTACCCAACTCGTCGGGCACAAGATATAGCTTATTGTCTATTTAAAAAGTATAGAGATACTCATGAGGTGGACGCTGATTCATAGTTCAAAATTAAAATAGTACAAAAATAGTACTAGAGAAATACTGGGGATTCAGTTCAGGAAACGTGGTGTAGGTATGAGTCAATAATAAAAATTGAGAAAAAAGTGAATTGAAGCACACTTAAAATTTATATATATATATATATATATATATATATATATATATATATATATATATATATATATATATATAAAGCAAATATATTTTGGGACAAGTTTTGACTATCTTTTTAGCATCCTTATTAAAGGAAGAGAGAAAATTATCATGTTGATTCATATTCATTTATTCGAAGTACTTTCGGCAGTATCACAATGTTAACATCAGGCCGTTGTTTTTTTTCCTCAGGCAATATTGTTGTGTTCACTTGAAACTTAATTTTTTCAAACTGTGAAGTGAGAAACGCTAAGGTTATGCACTGTACGATTTAAATTTTACGATGTAAACGTCAGGGGAGGTAACTAAGTTTTGAAATGTCTATATGTCCATCGTACTCGAAATATGTATCAACATGGTAATTTTCTCTCCTTCTTTAATAAGGATACTAAGAACCTCGTCCGTGAATATGAGAGGATCCTATTGAAAAATAGAGTAAACTTATCTAAATTCTTCAATGAGACATGTCTTAATGAAAACATGCTGCAACACACACACACATATACATATATATATATATATATATATATATATATATATATATATATATATATATATATATATATGTGTGTGTGTGTGTGTGTAATTCATTCGAATGGGACCTATAGACTTGGGTGCCGACTAGTCTAGTTGTAGGACAACTCAGAATTTAAAACCTTCGGAGTGTCGTCTGGGGACATTGTGGGATACGGTACATCAGATCTCTGTATTCGGCCTTCACAAGAAGTTTGGAAATTCTCCACAAGCCTTCTCCACTATAATCAAATTATATGTACGCATAGTCTGACTGTTGATTCTAAAAACATGAGCTTCTTGATACTTATACGTCGAAAACGATAGGAGAGTCTCACATATATATATATATATATATATATATATATATATATATATATATATATATATATATCTCGATGTAATGAGAACGAAAGTAATATATAAAGTCTAACCTTCACAGCATTAATCCAAAAGAGTGATCGATACCGATAGTAGAGCGGTAATTATTTATTATAGTTTTATCATATAGACAAAAACAGTTTACTCACTACAAACATGCAACTTTTCAGCTGCACCTCGGCGGGTGAGAACCGAAAATGGTTACCATGCATCTTTGTAGTAAACTGTTTTGTCTATGTGATAAAATTATAACATATATATATATATATATATATAATGCGATTCTGAAAATGTGTATGTGCATGATCGGATGTAGTTTATGCATTTCCACAGTTTTCATCTAATTTCGATGAATTTTTTTTGTTTGATAGATAATTCTTCAGTGCCGCTTTTGAGCCCGAATTGATCGCGACAATGGCTCTCCACTACTTCCTATCCATTATAACTCTCAGCAACGTTTTACTATCTGTTCTTGGATATATATCTTTCATAAAAAAATTAATAAAATAAATAGTTTAAATTACTACAATAATATTTTTTATTATTATACACTTCCATTTTCAGGGCGAAACCCCACCATTCAA
>CAHIKZ030005533.1:307500-380000 GCA_903632075.3 Acanthosepion pharaonis
CGACTTCTGAATTTCCCGCAATTTTTCTGGACAGACACCTTGCTTAAGTTGGTGAAGGCTGCCATAATCCTTGCCTTCAGTTTATCTTTGGTCTTACAAGGAGTTTTCTTGGCCGCTCGCTCAACTGAACCGCTCACATTATAATCAATAGGGTTACAGTCTGGGGAATTAGGTGGCCAGGTATCAGGGGTGATGTGGACGCAGAAATTGTCTGACAGCCATGACTGGTTTCTCCTGCTTTTGTGACATTGTGCAGAGTCCTCTTCAAGGCACTTAATGTAGGCCTCCGCGTTGATTGAGGACCTGTGGGAAGATGAATGAAGGTATAACGTTGCCATCACTAGTGAGCACTCCGAGTACCTTCGTAATCATCATTAGACTCATCCAACTCTGTGTGTGTGTTCCGAAACAGACATTTTTATGTAGAGATGTAAAATATTTTTAAATAATATATATATATATATATATATATATATATATATATGTACATATATTATTTTTATTTTATTATAAGAGATTATAATAAAACATGTTGAAATTGTACTTCTTTAGACAGTAGTAAGTAACTGGCGATTAAATGATATTTAAGGAAACATGAAAGTTTTTATGTAGCGATTTCAACATATTTTTATTATAATTTATTATAATAAAAATAAGATATATTGCTCTACTTTGTATTGAGCACTTTTTTTTAAAAAGTAAATGCAACGAACAGTGGAATTTTTCTACATCTGTTCTTTCTATCATTTGAATAGATGAACATATATATCTCTATATAATTGAAATGTATACAATTACTGCTAGTATATATTTTGCTGAAATTGCCTATTTTTAACATATATATATATATATATATATATCTCCTTATAAGCTGCTTCGCTTCAATGCAACAACCATTTAATTGTAACACTTTGTTATATTCCATTTGTTTTCCAGTTAATGAGTATTCATTGTATAACGTTTCACAGTTCGTACCTATAGGTGAATACAGTTCACGGTGGCATCAAGAAACGATTCAATGTATCTGAATAGTGAACTTGTGAACGATCGAGCAATCAAAATCACCAGTCAGCTTTGCAAGCTGAAGGTCCGTTTTTAATGATGCAGTAATTAGATCCCTTTTAGTGGATAATCAATCATGAGCGTTGTTCAACTCAATTAAGCTGTTTTCTTATTGTGATTTGATGAGAGGAATCCTTTTGGTAAATCATGATTAAGGTGTGGAATCTCGTAGTAGGAATCAAGAAGCAAGATAAAAAAAAAACTCAATATCAAAATAGTCAAAAAAAAAGATTTTCTTTAAAAAGATTATTTTATCTGTAGTTTTACATTGATCAGGCACATATTAGCTAACTACCCATAATTCCCTTCGTATTCCACGGGAGAGATCTAAGTTCCACTCAAAAAGCTTCTTCCCACGAATCACTCCCTTGTGGAAACGATTCCCAAGAGGTTGCTTCCCCGATCACTACTGATTCTATTGTTACGTCCGTACGGATATTTTACTTTCTGTTCCTTCCCTACATACTTCGATATTTTGCTTCCTGTTACTTACATAAGTGGGCCGAGTGGTTGGGACGTTCACATTCTGATCATGAGACCCGGGTTCGAATCTCCCCATTGTCGATTTATCAAGGAGACTTTCTGATGTTATCAGCCTGGATCGAGGTCGATTCCACCGTGCAGCACCTTTGGAAAGTGCCTGAAAAACCATACCACGGGTTGACCCAAGCCTTGCGAGTGAAATTGGGTAGATATAATTCTTGGGGGCCGTCGATAGTTGAGCTAGCACGAAGACACAAGTCATCGTGGACGAGCGTGCTGGCCTTGTTCAAATTGTTGAGCACGCTAGATAACACACTCTCTCCCAGAAACTGTAACTAAGGTCTGCTCACCATAGTTGCAGTATAAGCCACATCTGTTGGTGTTAATTAAACACAAATTAGCCTGAGCAAGAGTCTGCAATAGGGATTGGCTAGCCGTACTAGTAGACGGGTATCCTCGAATGCGAGTGGCTAGCTAGACTTCCCTAAGTATACAAATATTCTACTTGCTGTCCCATCCCTACGTCATTAGATATTTTATTTGTTGTTTCATCATGAATTAATGCACTAGATATTAATGTTCTTAATTGTTCTCTAACTTAATAACTCTTTCATCCTCTCCATGTTGGTATCTCCGTATTCATACTAAATTCAAGCACTATCTGCTTTTTAAAAATTCTATTCGAAATGATATTTCTCTTTTCATGTAAATTTCATTGGAAGTGGATCTATGATTATTGATTTAATTTGAACAAGACCGTCAAAAACTAGTAGCTTTTGGGGTAGAATCTCGAATTTGGAATCAAATAAGTTCATCTAAAGTCGTGTATTAATTTGTATTTGTCGATGTTTTTATTATTATTGTAATCCTTACCCTCATACTAGGGCAGTGCGGGTGGTGTAATAGATATGAAACTGGAGAGCAGAGTTTGTATTCCTGTCGTGTTTGTTATGACCGCTTATGGGAAGATAGCCATAGGGAAAATATGAATCTCTATCCCCAGACATCTATGACTTGTATCTGTAAAGAATGAATATCATTTTCATAAAATTGTTAATGCAATATTCACTCCCCCACCCCGCAAAAATGATTATTCTTACAATGTGAAATGTGTTTTGGCATAAATAATCCAGTTGAGAAGCCTTAAAAACAAGTCAATAAATTAGCATCATCCTGATTATTATCAGATTGTAAATTTTTCTGAAATCTGATATTTGGTGTTCTTTCCCGCGTTCTTCTGTGTGTCGTTTCACACCCGTCGTAACTTTGGTTTTAAACCGAAGAGTCAAATGACAGCAATCTCCTATCTAGCTTACATTAGCAGTAGAGCCCGGCGTTGCCCGGGGATGTAACAGTAAGAGATAGATCAAGTATCGACTATCATAAAGACTGAAAAATAAAATTGACAAAGATTATTGTTTAAGGTTGACGGACACGCATGTCTTAATTAGTTTTTTTTTGTTTTGTTACGAATTGGTCAAACCGGGAAAAAAAACATTGTTTACAATCGTTATGAGTCTATCGATTGATGAATAGAATTTTATTATAAACAATTGTCTTGTAAATGGATTTTTAAAGCATTCTGAATGTAAAAATAAAGAAAAATGTGCAAGACAATAAGAAACACTACCTGCCCCCCAAAAAAAAAAGTGAAGTTTTGTTGGAAATCAGTTGAAAAAATGTAGGTAGCCTTTCTCTGTAATCTTTACAATTTATGATTTTTACTTATTGAATACAGTAAAAAAAATGCATATTTTGCTTGTGGTGATTCATAATTAGAATTCTGATTTGAATATATTTTCCCTCGTTTCTAATACAAAAATATTAACTTTTATTTGGGTTTATTAATTTATTACAAGTACTGTGTTCTTTCCTTACTAATTATCATCTTCGAAATATTGTGGTTTTTTTTTTTGTCGATCAGATTTCTTAAGTCGGCATTTTTTAAATTATTACTCAACGTTTTCTTTTAAAATATTGAATTAATTTCAAACAGAACCGATGCCTTATAGATCTGCCCTTGTAACCAGATTGCAAAGGGAATTCTAAAGACGGCCCTAAAGTCCGTGGAATTATCTTTCCTAAAGATAAAAAGAATTATCCGATTTTTCGATTCGTACAATCAGTAGAGATAGTTAGATTATTGTTTAGGTTGACGGACACGCATGTCTTAGTTTTTTTTTTTTTTTTTACGAATTGGTCAAACCGAAACTCAAACAAAAACATTGTTTTTCAATCGTTATGCTGGAGTCCCCGATTGAATAGAATTAGATTAAAATTTTATTGTAAACAATTGTCTTGTAAATGGAATTTTAAAGCATTCTGAATGTATAAATAAAAAAAAGTGTACAGATAAGAAACACTACCTGCCAAAATAAAAAAGTGGATGTTTGTTTTATCGGCTGAAAAAATCTAAGAAATTCGATCCATATAAAGGGAACACACACACACACAACCTGGTTTTTTTTTAACCCGATGTGAATTGTCCCCCTTTCATTCTCACGATATGTCTTAATCGTGTTTTCAAATTGATTTTGTTAAAAAACAATTGTGTTTTTCCCATTTTCGGCGTCGTTAGAACCACCACAAGGTAATTTTATGTAGTCCTGTGAAGTTTTGTTGAAATCGGCTAAAAAATGTAGGAAATCCGATCCAATATATAAACGTTACAGACACACACACACACACACACACACACACACAATCTGCGTTTTATAATAAGTAAGATTATACACAGTATCTAACCCTCTATTAACTTCTGTAGGTGTCTTGATGACTATGATTCTACTTAGAATTTCGAGTTCTACTAAAATATCGGATGGGCTTTTCCGGATCATTCATAACGTTCCAACAACGACAGGCATGTTCTAATTTTCATGTTTCACGATAGTTTCAGTCGTTTTGCGAGGTTTTTCTCCTGATCTAACGTCTTGCTAATTTCTATTATTTTGTATTCAGTTAAAACAGTGAAGTCCAACAATATTTGCCATGTTCTTTTTTCTTTTCTTTTTTTACAGTAAGGTTCACTCTGTACAAGGCCCGGTGGAAGTGGGCACTCAAGGTAGAGAGTTACATTAAGGAGTAGTTTATATCAATAGGAGGGGAAGATATCGGTTAACCCTAGACTTGAACAGATTAAAATTGTAGTGATCGTTGAAACATCCTTTTTGTAGTTTGTTCCACAGAGCAGTGATTCGCGGGAAGAAGCTGTGCGTGTGGAACTTACTTCTCGCCGAATGGAATACGGAAGGAATGTGGGTGCTTTGCTATAATGTAAGTGGCATGGCGGTTCTAGCCGTGAAATTTAGATCTGACGGGACCAAGGAATGTAGTTCGTCCGAGCACTTTCTATGGAAGTAGCAATAGAGCAATGAGAGGCTCACCACATCCTACCTGTAAGAGGGAGGTTGAAGGGTGGAAAATAATTCTTCTCAAGCAAGGAAAATTCTTGCTCTGTTTATTCTCAGCAGAATAATCAAATATCTCATTGACGACATCTATACCGAATATCAATCTGACTTTCGGTCAGGCCGCGGAACCATCGATCTAATTTTTTCACTTCGTCAGATTGCCGAGAAAGTTCGCGAGAAGAACCATGAACTCTATACCGTCTTTATCCATCTGAGCAAAGCGTTTGACACTGTAAACAGGGCCCGCCCCTGGAAAGTACTCAGAAAACTTGGCTTACCTAAGAGTATGCTAAATGTCATCATCTCGTTTGACGAAGGAATAAAATCATCTGTTTTATTTAATGGAGTTTTCAGAAGCCTTCGATGTAACCTAATGGCACAAAACAAGGTTATGTCATGGCTCCTGTACTTTTCGCTCTTTTCTTTTCGGTCTTGCTACACCATGCGTTTAGTGATCTTGACAGGGGTGTGAAATCTGAATTCCACAAAAGTGGCGGCTTCTTTAATCATCAACGTTTTAAAGAAAAATCGCTGACTAGAGTAGGTATTATTCGTGATCTTTTGTTAGTTGATGGCGCTGTGATCGTGGCCGCCACAATCGAAGAAGCTCAAGTACGTGTCAATCATTTTTCCATCGCTTACAATGCATTCGGACTAAATATAAGCTTAAAGAAAATTGAATTTGTTCATCAACCAAGGGCTACACTTAAGCAGGTCAAGGGTGTAAAACAAAAACCACCTGCCCATACATTTCAAATCGTTCCCATTACTGTTGGCAACAACAACCTGAATTATTTGAAATCGTTCATGTACTTAGGAAGCAAAGTCAATTCAAATGTCTCTTTGGATGACGAGATAGTTAACTGAATATCAAAGGCAATCAATGCCTTTGGGAAGCTTAAGCAACGCCTGTGAGATGGTCGTGGGATTTCACTGAAAAAGAAAATCAGAAGTCATTCTCCTCATACTTCTTTATGAATCAGAATCGAGGACGCCATACTGGACACACATCAATCAATTTGTTGCTTTTCATAAATGCTGTCTTCGTTCAAGATGCGGTTATACCTGACAGGACAAAATCTCAAACCCTGATCGTTTCATCAAATGTAGCATCTGTGGTTTCAAATCCTTTCTGATGCAATCACATTTCAGATGGGCTAGTCATGTCATCAGAATGAGTAATGATCGGATGCCGAAGACCCTCATGTATAGCCAACTTTTTTATGGTAAGCGTAATGTAGGCCGTCCTTGCTTACGTTTCAGAGACAAACTCAAGTACAATTTAAATACTGCAAACATCCCTATAGAGGAGCTCGAACTTGCTGTTGAAAACCAACCAAAGTGGAGAAATACCTGCCACTAAGGTATAACTTAATCGTTTCAGCCATCTGGGAGAATTAAGAACGAAAAACTAAATCACGGGTCAATACATCAGCCCATTTGACGGTCAATTCTTCAACATTTCTCTCGTGTGGACTTGTTTGTAAATCCCGTGCGCAGGAATGTTGTCTCATATGAGGCATAAACATCAACGCTGAACTGAAAGACACGCATACGTCAAAAACGACGGAGAGTGCATTATATAGAGAGATAGATATAGAGAGATAGATATACATATAGAGAGATATATAGATAGATATATACATATATACATATAGATAGATAGACAGATAATATCACACATTAATGTGATTTTAAATACAGAATTTTAAAAAAACAACAATCCCCGTATAAAATATGGACTGACCGACCATTGCGATAACCCAATATTTTTAACGAAATCAAAAGTATATCTCAATTCAGCACATGAAGATTGCTTTCTGTATGAAACACAGGCTCGTGTCGCCGGTGAGGAAAAAAAAAATTCAATTTATTAATATATACAAGCGCGCGCGCACACACACACATATATATATATATATATATATCTATTTATTTATGTGTAGTGTCCACAGACAGACTGTTTCACAGCTTCTCAGTGTGGCTAGACATCTGATCGCTTCAAGCCGGAACCGAAACCCGACCGATTTGGTGTCAGTCCCAGATTCTAACCCCTTGACTATCCACGCTCATGAATATACGTAT
Source organism: Acanthosepion pharaonis (assembly GCA_903632075.3). NCBI lineage: Eukaryota > Metazoa > Mollusca > Cephalopoda > Sepiida > Sepiidae > Acanthosepion > Acanthosepion pharaonis. Next base: position 314,541 of record CAHIKZ030005533.1, read on the forward strand.
GTATGTGTAGTAATTCAATATAAATTATTTTACTGTAGAAATACACTCAAAATCAGGAAGAAAGTATTGTCAAAGATCAGAAATTAATTCAATTCTTACTGACAATAAAAATATATATATATATATATATATATATATATATATATAAACAAAAGAAAAGGTAAATAAAAACATAACAGGAGTACTTTATAATAGCTAAAAGAATACCGGAAAGCGCTAGGACATACAGACCATTTGAACAATTTCTACGTATTTTATGTCCAAAAAGGATATATATATATATATATATATATATATATATACACACAATGTTGGTAATATTTTTTTTCCAAAAATTTATTTCTGGTAATATTTTTATTTTCAAAAATGAATTGCTGGTAATAATTTTTATACAAAGTATTTCTAGCATTAAAACCTATTTTTACACTTTCACAGCGTTTTGATCCGAGTTTGAGGGTTAACTATTTGCCCATAGCTGGGACCCTAACAGATGCTACCACCCTGTATCAGGATGGTCCTGGGAACACAGCAATTAAGAGGTGGTTCCACGCTCTTCAAAACCTCCTGATCAGAGGCCTTGCTGTTGGAAGTAGTTTGTCGTCTTATCCAGGATGCGGATGTAGTTTATCGTAATACCCAGGACGGAAGTCACAAATGGATTATCGGTGTTCAGGAATTCGTGTATGGTTCAGTGATTAAATAAGGACATAATAGTATTTGTTTCTATAGGTTGAAATCTACCATTAAATTTTGAATATAAAAACGGATCTTCATCTCATAGAATATTTCGATTTTGTAGATTGAGAATGTATAAAACTAAAAACAACATTCCGGTAGCTAACAATTATCAAAAGCGAAACATCAACTTTCGCTGAGGCAAGAGAATGAATAACAAAAAAAAAAAAAGTAAAATTTTATTAAACAATAAAACTCAATTAAAAATGCAGCGTGAACAAATTCTTGAGAATAAAAGAAAATAATTTTTGAAAATTATTAAAATCTTTCAACATTTCAACTTTTTAATAACCGAGAAAAAGGACAGAAATAAAATCCTGTTATCGTGATAGAGAGAAAAAAAATACTGCAGCCCTGTTCTTTAATTAAAAATTTCGGGGCAGTACTTGCATGATAAGCGAGATCGATCAGCGAAAGCGAAATCAGAAGCAATATTTGTAAAGCGGTGTCAAATTAATAGGATCAAGTCACGAGAAATGTTTCCCGCGCTTCTTTAATTGCATCTGTTGGCATTATTTAGCAGTTTTTATTTTGGGCAGAAGCTTTGGGCAGACACCATGAAAACTTGACCCTTGATTATATGAGAATTTCCGATTCCCTTGGTTTTAATTAACCATCATAGCGTTTGACGAAAAGAAAGACTTCCTTTTGTTCACGGTGCACACGACTGAAATGAATAATTTATTTTTTGTTTTTACTCCATCAAATTTTACCGGGCAGTGAGAATAAAATACTTTTTTTGTAGTATTATAAAAGGTTAACAAAGAACAGTGTTTTCATGTACATTCAAGAAAGAAGAAAATCGAAGTCCATACTAGTCGTATAGTTATTCTCACAAACATAGTTACAAACTATCGCTTATTTGGTCAGAAGGCTACAGATTTCAGACAGACTTGAGCGAACTTGCTACATATGAAGAAATTTATAAGAATCATATTATATAGCACTTTCTGTCGGGTTGCTACGGGCTGAGTGTTTGATTCCACCAGGGATCTACTCACAGACGATTTGATTTTGATCTGTACTGAACCTTGATGCAAGTCAAATCGTTTTCCCTCCTTATCTGTACAGGTTATCTTAGCGATTTCTTCTTTCACTGTCTCGCCGAGATTTGAAGTCGAGTCAAAGCAACGAGTAGTTGAATAGATTGCTTTTAAAATAATAACCAAGACACGAAAGCCTATTTTTTCTATCTTTATCTTTATTTTTAATTTTCGCGTTCCCAATAATAGACGTATATATGGAAATGTTCGGTATTCATTGTATTAATGTCGGTTGAAATTTATAAAATGTTTCTGAAGTTTATGTTTCTCAGGTCTACTGTCATCGCTCTTTCCAGTATTAATGGCGTTTTCTTTCCTAACATTTTGTTCGAGATAGTGTGGAACGTCAATATCTTGATTATATCATTATTAGTTACACGTATTATTAGTTTTAGCTGTTGCTGATATTGGAAACCCTCAAGTGATGTAGTTTTTATTAATGACAGAATTATTTTTTATTTCGTAGTGCCAGTCCATAACATTGGATTAAATTTTGTCTTCTTTAGACCGAGAGCATTCATTTTTGTTTTGTTTTCTTCAGACTCAAAGTATCAATTTTTGATAAGGGAAGTTGTATCTAGGTAAGAATTTAGGCATTTTTGAACAAGTCGAACGCCATATATGGCATCCATATGAGAGTGTATATCTACCGATGTTATTTATCTTCTAGTTATATGATAGCCATTTTAGTCGTTTTACTGTTCAAAGTCTTTAAATAATGCTGTGTCTGTTATTTTGTGAAAGTTCTTTGTGATTGTTGTGCTAGTGTACGAGGTTCGAGGAAAGATGGTCCACTTGAAGGTGTACAGGGTTTATTTGCTGCAAACCATTTTTATCAACGATCTGAGAAAGCTATTGTATGCAGTTGAGTGCTTTGATATTCCTGAACAAGTTGGACGCCACCCATGACATCCATATGAACGTCTCGATCAGATTAAACCATTAAAGTACATGACTCGAGGTTTTATGTTAATGTTTTGGTTTTGCAACGACATATGATGTTCAAAACTAGCCCCAGCGTTGAATATTCTATATTCGATTTCTTTATTTTTTTATACTAAATTTGTTACAACTGATCTATGCACCAAGGTATTTGAAGTGTTTAGCATTTATTAATGGCCTCCGTCTTGTCAGTTGATTTATCTCTGTCCTCGTTTTCTACGCAAATAATTGACTTATACAAGGTGGGCTCACTTTCATACATCTATTACTATAATATCATCGGGTACAAATTAGCCAGAGTTAACAACGAGACTCGTCAAGGTTTGCAGAACAACACGTTCTAGCTGAGTAAATGGCTCGTCAGGTGGTAGTGGATTTTCGAAAGATCGACACTTCTCTGTTTCAATTGTCGAAGATGGACTAACTCAAGCAATTCTCCCTCTCTTTTTCTCCTATTTTCTATCTATTTTTCTTTTTCTCTATTTTAACTGCTTTTATAAAGAATAAGTTTCTTTTAAGTGTTAGCTTACACGATCATTTCGATATGAGCTCAGCAACGGAGGTAAAAGAATGGATTGGATGATTTTATCCTCCAGATTCCCATCAGCCGAATTCTTAACCTCAATGAAGAATAAAGACAAAAAAAAGTTAAATAGTATAAAAACTAACAAATTTCAATTCTAAATTTTGTTCACAATCTGACCTAATGTGAGTCAGGTGATTTATCTCAACTTTCATTTTCTCACGAGCAAGTGCGGGTGAGCGATGTTATTCTTATTTGAATTCGACCCGACTAATTAAAACCTATTAACTCAAGAGTTTAAACACAGACAATTCCTGGTACTAATTCCTTTTATTGTAATTAAATGCTTTTCACATTTAATTATTTTAAAATTATGATTTAATATATTCATAAATTATTAAGAGTTCATGTTCAACCTCGACGGGAACTACTGGCGCCAATCTTAGGTATTACTAATGGGAAGTTAATCTCCCTTGGGGATACAGTATCACAATTCACATCATTACAACTTCGCTCTAGTTGAAATTGTGAAGTTTCTTCCTACCTTTCTTTCTCTCATTATTACACACGCACACATTTTTATGAGATAATCATACGGATATATATATTAAAGAAAAACAGACCATTTTAAGGTTACATTATAATAATTTATTTCACCAGAGCCCTTTTTAAAGGACGCCGGATCATCAGATAGCACTTCCAAGAGATGAATGAATATATATATATATATATATATATATATATATATATATATATATATATATATTATATATTATATCATCTCTATATATTCCGCGTATAAGGCGATTATTGATTCTTGAAATTACCCCCAAAGCAGGGGCTCATCTAATACAGTATTTACAAAAGTTAATCTTAAATCATGTAGTGTATTAGTAAGTGCTTTGGCTTGTAGGCTTGCGCCATGGATCGCGGTTAGCTAACAACTGCCTCAATCTGGTAACTACTGATGTTATTTCCAGTTGAAACAATTCACATTATAATGCTGTGCGACAGCTATAAATGTATAAACTACATTTACTTTTTGCTTTCACATTAAAACACAAGAGACGTGTACACAAAAATTTTCAGAACTTCATCTGAGCAACATGCACAATTAACGTAAACAAATTTTCTTTCTTGATTTTTAGTTATGAGTTGGTTCACACCAATCATTAGCAGTGTTAACTGATAACATTAAGGATAACACAATCTACAGGATGCGATGAATAAATTGCCGTCTAAATTACGCAAAACAGAAAATAACACTGACAGGTATTTTTACCAATATTGCCCCAAAATATATTGAAATACTAAATAGTAAATGTATTCAATAAATTGGTCATTGGCTTCAGCCAGTGCCACCATATAACTTCGAAACCTCCTGCATCTCTTCTGGACGGTCTCTTTGTTTAAGCTGGTGAATGCTGCCATAATCTTTGCCTTCGGTTAATCTTTGGTGTTACAATGAGTTTTGTGTATTTCTCGCTCAACGACGCCTTACACATAATAATCTAAGATGTTGCAGTCTAGGGAGTTAGGTGGCTAGATGTAAGGGGTGATGTGGTTGCAGAAATTGTCTAACAGCCATGACTAGGTTCTTCTGCTTGTGTGGCATAGTGCTGAGTCTTGTTGCCAGAGATAAGGTCTTTTAACAGCCACCCTCTTGGCCTAGAGCAGTACTACCTCCTCAAGACATTTGATGTAGGCCTGGGTGTTGAGTCTGTGGCTCTCACCAACAAATTCGAGCGTTCTTTTCTTATCAGAATAATCAGAGTGAGTTTTCCGAGCTGCTTTACCTTCGTAATTACCATTAGACTCATCTAAGTTATTTTTAAATCCCCTTCAGTGTCCTCAGATTGGCACCCAAACACTCTGAAATGTTCGTATTGCAGCTTCCGGTACAAATGCAAAGCAGTACAGCATTTCCAAAGTTCTATTGCGTCATGGTACTTTTTTTCTTCCAGATAGTGTCAACTGATCCTACTATACTGTGCAGTCGACAAATTTAAAACCAAATAACGCGCATGCGCAAAATTAAAAATATAAAATTTAACCATTGCACCCTGCATATTTCTAATTTAAAATTCATTATAATTGTGGCGTCAAATAACAAAATTTAGTATAACATGCAAAATATGTTTTTTTAATAATATACATTATACGGAATTTTTCTGTGTTAAGCAACAGAACATTTAAAAAGCCCTAAAATCTTTATTTAAACAGAAGAATAATTGCTGCTATGTCATGGTAATTTCCGTTAAAGTCACTGCGGGAGAAAACTAAAACCTTTTTGTGGAAAAACCCACACCAGTTCCTCAATCTATTAAAGACATTTTTATTTTTTTTTTTACAAACCCACTTAAAGGAGCGAAAGCAATTTTACAAACATTCTATTTCGGCATTATTAGCAGTAATTAGTTTGTTTATATTCCTTTTATAAATTATCGCTGCAGGTTGAAAAATTATTTTTGTTCTTTAAGATGTTGTAAATTTTTAATTCTTAAGAATTAAAAAAAATAATAATACATATATACACACACACATATATATATATATATATATATATATATATATATGTATATATATATATATATATATATATATGCAATCTAATTTACGTCACCGAATATAATATATATATATGCAATCTAATTTACATCACCGAATATATATATATATATATATGCAATCTAATTTACATCACCGAATATAATATATATATATATATATGCAATCTAATTTACATCACCGAATATAATATATATATATATATATATATATATATGCAATCTAATTTACATCACCGAATATAAATATATATATATATATATGCAATCTAATTTACATCACCGAATATAACATATATATATATATATATATATATATATATATAATATAATATATATATATATATATATTATATAAATACATATTATTACAAATATATATATATATATATATATATATATATTTATATATATGTGTGTGTGTGTGTTATATTCGGTGGCATGTCTAATTGTAAATTATATTATTCCCATTAATGAATTACCGTTCAATTTAGGATCAATTGTACGAAATATATTTCACAAAAAACTAAAACTATGATACTACATAACAAATTAACCGACAAGTAATTATATACATGAGCACTTCTATATATAAATAATTCTCACAATCAAAAAAATATGTTTTGGCTTTAAATAATCCACAAAGTATTTATTTTGAGACCGGAAAATACCTACACAATAGACTCTTCCAGGCCTATATTAAGTAGGCGACATAACACTCTAGAAAGTGACAGAGAGAGAGAGAGAGAGAGAGACAGTGAGAGTCTAGTACGACTACCAGTATTGGACACTAACATATAGTAAGCTCTGCTTACACTATCTCTGTAACCTGTTGTTAATATATCTTTCTTACATCTAATCCGTGTTCCGTGTTTTCCTTCTGTGGTCCCAACTTTGGCCCCACATCAGTATTGTTAAGTCATAAAAACATATCAAAGAAAACCTAGCCTCTTTTTTTCATTTTCCTTTTTGAGGTATTGAATGCCGATTTTATGGACAATAAGAATGACTTGAGTTACCCTGATTCTGTTCAGAAATCTTTCAATATACTGACACCCATAAAATTCAGTATTTGAACATGATGGTTTTAAAGCATAAACAAATAATTAATGCAACTTGTGTTTTGAGGATTTTAAAGAACACTGTATTATCTATAGTAAAATTATGAAAAGATCCTGTTGAAGCTATCTACCAATTTGAAAGATCATTCTTGAAATATACGTATTTGAAATTGATTCTTCATATATCGAACTCCCTCACATTTACTTGCTTCCCTGATAAGTATAATCTCCAAAAGTTTAAATGTAATATTAATTGCCATCTACTATCTTCTTGATTCCCGTTCATCATTTTTCCTTTCTTCAATCCTCACTATACTCAGTCTTTTCTCTCGCTTTCACTCCCTGTAGCCCCCTTCGTACTAGAAGCATTTCTACCTTGCTTGGGGTGAAATGATTAGAAAAATAAAAGATAGATAAATCCATATTTGTATCATCTAGATATTGTAAAGTTAACAAGAATGCCAAGCTACACACTCCTATAAATTATTTAGGACACATTTCTACGGGCATTCGGCTGATCTTAAAATCAATATTTTTACTTTTGGTAAACTGATATTTATATTGTGTAGATATTATTGATATCAGAGTTGTTCTTAGGGACTGGCTGCGTTAGAATATGAAGGATTTTGTATCGCCAAGCCCTGATTGTCTTTGAGTTTATACTGGGAAGTTATGTTATGCTACGATCAGAACACGTACAGGCATTTCCAAAACGGCACAGCTCTTTTGGGATGAGGGGTGCTCATATTTAATTGTGGTGAGTAAATATCAGTAAAGAATTATCAATTCGAGAAGTGAATTGGATCTTTCTCTCAAGGAAGGAAAAAGGCCATTGTTGCACAAATCGCTGATTGGTTTAATCAATGTTAAAGATATGCATCATAACACACATGGTTTCAATGAACTTTGTTGTGTATGGGCATGCGTAGCCGCAGACAAATGTATCCATGCTAACCAACGTCCATCACTGCTAGTGCTTTCAATGGGTTCGCATGTTTCGGAAACGGACTTTGGATCCAAAGAAGGAGGTTGGCTGGTCCACCGAATAACGATTTCTGTTGCATAGGGTGGACGACAGGTTAAACGTGAGACATTATCCTCGGAATCCGATGGAACACTGATCAGAAATAGTGAGAAAACAAGTCTAGAGGCCTGCTTAAAGTTTTGAGCAATGTTATACAACTAAACGCCGAATCAACATCCATGCTGAAGGCTATTAATCGTGTACCAACTCGACTTAATTAAAGCCCATATAATGGAAATAAAATTGTAAAATAGCAGAGGCATATAGGATGCTGGATGTGTTGTATGCGAATGTTTTCGGAAACAAAGAATTCACTGTGGTGAAAATTCCATCTGCGGAATCTGTACGCCATATCTTGCAACAGTTAAAGAAGATGCTGTTAACATTCCGGAATTACATGTTACCGAAGTTTTTACAGATCCAGATTCCATGCCTTATTCTATATGATTTGTTTTGCAGACAAATATATAACCAGCGCTTCATACAACAGTTTATAGTTGCACCTCCAAAAATTTGGATGGCCAGAACCCAGGAATCGATCTGTCATCTGACCTAAATCTGGTGGTCGAAGAACTGACTTGTACAATTCGTCCAGAATAAAAACTTTGTACAATCACGAAGATGACCACCAACTTTCACCTATCATGATGGTTGGGTGTTCTCTCAAGGGGTCCATTTGACTTGAACTTCTATGGGGATTCAGACACAATCCACACATAAATTGGAATTCATATGTACGATCTAATGGTAAAAATGTTGGAAAAAATCAGTTGTTCATTGCACCGCTCCAGTAAGTATCAAACTCCTGCTGCTATACTCGATCATCACAAGAACCAGATCAGACCAAACTTGAGTGACTCTTGCGCCTTGGATTTGGTGAAAATTAGTATAGAAAAATATAATTATTTATAGTTTATGACAACCAGTCCCTACTATATATATATATATATATATATATATATATATATATATATATATATGTGTGTGTGTGTCTCTCTCTCTCTCTGTGCGTGTGGGGTGGGTGGGCCTGTGTGTAGAAATGACGTCGTTTTAAGTGTCTGACGCTGAGTCCTATAGAAACACAATTGGATTGCATCGCGTGTTCCATTTTACCGCGTAACTTTTAGTCACGCAAATGCTTGTTGCGTTTTTATGTTTTATACACACACAATATATATATATATATATATATATATATATATATATATACACACACTTATATTTGCGCGCAAACCGGATGTAGAACAAAATATTGCCGCTAAGCTTTGTGAGTCCCACCCGGTGTGAGATAACTGTATACATGTTAAATAACTTTTTCATTGTTAAATTTCTCTCACTATTAGATTTTACTATATACAGTTGAACGTGAAAGAATTCGACTTCTAGAATATCTTCTGTAATTATTCCAGATTTAATTTTATAATACTTATTCACTCAATTAGAGAGTTCAGTATGTGAATTAATAAGAGTGAATGGATATTATTTTACTTTTCTAACCATCCGTAATAAATTCTTAATAAATATTTGATTCCCAGTTAATAAAATCGGCAGCGCCTGCGTTGAATATTGCTGCCAGATCTAGTTTGGTGATCCGGCTATATATCTCGATATTCTTGAAATGTTCATAGAAAAATCTGCAATATTATCGGTCCTAATCTGATATTTTGGATTCAGTTACTTTCCCACCGCCGTAACCTGCTGTTTCTGTGCCGTTTCTATAAATATCTTATGGCATTTTTTCTCATGTGCTTTCTAATTTGGTATCTCGACTTCACGAATTTACATGTAGTACTAGATTGACAACTAGATTTAATTATTTTACTGTTGGAATAGATAGATTTAACCGTAAGTCCTATTACAATCATGTCTTCTCTCGCTCGTGGAACTCTTCCCGCATCCTGCTTTTCCCTCGACTCCGATCTTCAAAAATGTAAATGCATTATCAATCACCGCATTCCGTCGTTTTGTATTCTGTTCTTTTACTGTCCTCTCTCCTCATTGACGTTTACTGATTTTCTTTCATTCTTGCAACTTAGTCTTTTTATCGCCTTGCTTGGGGGTGAAATGATTAAGATAAAATGGTCCTAACAATTGCTAAAACTGAGTAGTTCTTAAACACCCAGCATGTTCTATTACCTCTCACTAATATGGAAGGTGTATATAAATTTATTTTGCAAGTTAAACTTTCATAAATTCATATAGATATTGAAACCATGAAGAAAACGTAAGGAAGAATGAATTGAAACTAATCAATTCGGTTCGGAATCGAGTTGGTTTCCAAGCGGTTTGATCGGTCCTAATTCACTGTCGTATGCATCGCTCATAAATGGACATTCAACCAATCAAAGACTTTGCTGTGAGAGACAAAAACTTATCTCCCCTTGACTAAAATAAAAAGCTAAATGTAGATAATCACGAGAATAAAAAAAAACAGTCACGTCACCTGACGAGAACTGCACGAGACATCGTTGAGTGACTCCTGCGCCTTGGATTTGGAGAAAATTAGTATAGAAAAATATAATTATTTATAGTTTATGACAACCAGTCCCTACCATATATATATATATATATATATATATATATATATATATATATGGCGGGGTGTAGAAATGACGTCGTTTTTTTTTATTCTCCTGTTTATCTATATTTGGCTTTTTCATTTTAGTCAAGGGGAGATAACTTTTTATCTATAACGGCAACTGTGTTTCTTTTCATCTCTCTCGTGTCTCATTTGCCAAGATGTAATCTTCAAGAACTCCCGTCTTAACCTTTGCGGTCAGACGTTAAAGACCATTACCAACATTCACGCAAGTACGAACTCTGAAATCTATTCTGAACTTTTACCAACTGGTACAATACACAATTCCAAACATGCTAAAGAAACTTTATTATTCTAAACTACAGTTTAATAATTACTTTCACTTTATGAGCTCGAATACAAATTTTACCTAATCTAAGAGGCACAACCCCGTCTAACTTTTCAGTTCACATGCATGTATATCAAATATTAATAAATTCAATTGTTACGTTTTGAAACAAGATGTCTATGAATCTTTATTCTCTATCTTGTATTAATTGTTGTGGATGGAAGGTTATTGAACACACATTTTCAAACCTTCTGATAATTCAAACCTTCTGATAATTCAAACCTTCTGATAATTCAAACCTTCTGATAATTCAAACCTTCTGATAATTCAAACCTTCTGATAATTCAAACCTTCTGATAATTCAAACCTTCTGATAATTCAAACCTTCTGATAATTCAAACCTTCTGATAATTCAAAACCTTAATTCAAACCTTCTGATAATTCAAACCTTCTGATAATTCAAACCTTCTGATAATTCAAACCTTCTGATAATTCAAACCTTCTGATAATTCAAACCTTCTGATAATTCAAACCTTCTGATAATTCAAACCTTCTATTCCTTTCCAACACACACCCGCACCAAGTTATTTGATAAAACAAAACAATTTTTGAACTATAACCCTCACCGTTAGATTTTGATGAAAATTGAACTCAATGCTTAATGTGAAAAGTGTCAACCAAACATTGATGGATAATGTTGGAAGTGTCATTTTATGAGTTAGCTATAGCGCAACAAGTAGCAGGAAACTCTCCAGGACTGAAAGTGAAAGGGATTTACTGAACTGTCACGCTGTTCTCTCGGGAAATCTTTTGCCCTATGCTATCCAATTAAGACTGTTTAAGCAATTCATCTTCCAACAAGACAAAGACTAGAAACAATCATGGAAAATCACATCAGAATTTCTTTTTTAGAAGAATACGATTAGTGTAACGTAATGGCCTTTCAATCGTCTGTCATAAATCAGTTGGACATCTGTAGTTTGAATTGAAGATTAAGGTTAATAAAAAGCAGACTTTAAATCTGGAAAGTTTGGAACGGTTCTGCGCCGAGGTGTGATAGCAGCCGAGAAAGGCAGAAGCCTTATGGAAGGATAGAGTACAAAAGTGTCAAATAACTGGAGTCAGTGTGAAAGAACATCGGCTAAGTATTTGTAGAGGGCGTGGTCAAATACTTCTGCAAATAACATTATAATTAAGTAGGGATAGTTTACATTAAATAAATAATAATCTTCATTAATATAAAATCTTATTGTAGAGATAAAAATGAAATCATATTCGGAATGGTAAAATATAAAAAGAACTATCTTGAATACTTCTGAACACACACTCATATATATATATATATATATATATATGAACGTTGAAGTCAACACTTAACTTTTATATTTACACACGCTCTATCGCTGATATTGAGCACTTTATCCCATAAATATAGCACACCTTAAGATTATATTTCTATATATGTATGTATGTACTTGGATGAGTATTACCACCGGAATTTAATGAGTAGCTGCGCTATATTGAGTTTATTTGAGTTTTTTTATTCCGTTGGTTCCGACGCGTGCGTTGTATCGCAATGGTCCGTGTTCGATTCTCGGTAGAGATGCGTACTGCTAAGGACTTCTAAATATGGCGAAACGTGTGTTCTGTTCTTTCTGCTTTCTGTTAAAGACACTTCAAGCCTCGATGAAATACTATGAATGTGTCTGTATATATATATAAAGACAAAAAACACATCTTACGAAACACATTTCATCTACTGAGATACTTTATCCTGGGAAATGTAAAGACCAAACACGTAGGCTAAGATTAGTAGGTCTTTATTCACATTGTCCTTTTACAGATACATTTGTAATTTTAGCAGAAAGAGTCGTAGACGTGAAGTTTTTTTTAAAGTGGCCCTTTAACTGACGCACACATTTCATGAACTTCCTATGCGGCAATTATGACAGACAGAACCCAGTTATGAGACTGCTGCTACTGACTGCGGATGACTCGTTTATAATTTCCAGTGGCGCCTTCTGTAGTATATCCGCCATGAGAATCGCTCTTCAGCCGCTTCTTCAACTGTTAAGATTTGTTGTAATCATCATTCGCTTATCCCACCGTTGGGATATTTAGGGGTGCTCGTGTATATATATATATATATATATATATATATATATATATGATACACACACACAAATAATTGTCCGTTCCTAAGATCCTCAAAAAGATTAACATCTACAAAAACAGGAGACTAATTTTCTTTTTTACAGGTTACCCACCTCAGTGATACCTTCTAAAGACTGGACAGACCGGGCCGTCTACGAAACTCTGGGGTGAGGATGCTGAAGGTAACATCAATCAGTTAAGTGACAAAACTTTTACTTGTATATATATATATATATATATATATATATATATATATATGGTTTGTCTGACGATCCCAAAAGCATGAAACCCAGAGTCACAAACTCACATCAATCCAACCAAATATGTTAGCTCTATCTCTGATATTGAGCGCTTTCTAATAAGTACCGCGCATATAATATATATATATATATATATATATATATACACACACATTTTTTCACACACACATATATATATATATATATATATATATATATATATATATATAGTTCTGTGCAGAAGTAAGTGCACCCCTAAGGTAATATGATTTTTTTTAAAATCTTTTTTTACAGATAATCAGCAAATTTTAATCTATATTTCATTAACAAAATCCTTATTAAATCAGTTACAAACACTTTCAAAATTTTTCATCAAGCTAGCATAAAATATTAATTAAAAATTAAGATGTGCAAAAGCAAGTGTTCCCTTACATTTATGACTGCTTCTTTTGCGGTTACAATATCAACAAGTTTTTTTCTATAACTTTTACGAAGTTTCTAGCTATAGCGAGTACCGATTTTTAACCATTCTTCTTGGCAAAACTGCCACTGTTGTTAGATATTACCTGGGTTTCTTTCATGGATTACTCTCTGTTTAGTTAAGGACTTTGACCAGGCCGTTAAAAGGACTAGAAATATCTTTTTATGAACATATTCTTTAGTGGATTTGCTTTGATGCTTCAGATCATTGTCCTGTTGGAAGTTACAGCCCGACCTAAACCCAATATTTTGAACTGAAGGCAAGACACTTTCGTTCAAAATTGGTTGGTATCTTGCAGAGTCCATTGTGCCGTCAATGCGTACTATTTTGCCGGTTCCAGCTACAGCAAAGCAATTCCAAATCATAATGCTATCACCGCCTTGTTTAATTATTGTGATCAAATTTTCGCTTCAAAAGCCGTATTCGGATCTCAACAGACATGCCACCTATTGTTCCTCTCCAAAAGCTCTATTTTGGTTTCATCTGACAATAAAATCTTTTGCCAGAATGTTTCTAGCTTATTATATATGAGCTATAGCATAGTTGGGCGAGCATGCTTGTGCTGTTTCTAAAACAATGGCTTTTCCTTGGAATTCTGTCATGAACATCGGCATTGTCAAGATTTCGTCGCACTGTAGATGTATGCACATTGATTCCGACATAAACCGGTGAGTACTGGAGAACCGCAAAGGTCATAGCAGGATATGCCTGGGCTTGCTGAACTTGATGTCTACTTGCTCTTGCTGTTTTTTTTTGGGGGGGGGGTTTCGCAGACGCCCACTTCTTAATTGTGATGCCGTCGTAATAAAGGCCTTCTATTTATAAATAATTTGTTGCATAGTGGGATATGCACTCCAAATTGTTTTGACAGCTTTTCATAGACTTCTCCATCATTATAGGTTTCAATAATACGATTTTTTACAGCTTCAGGAAGTTCTTTTGATCTTTGCACACACGCACACACATATATATATATATATATATATATAAGAGAGAGAGAGAGAGATATAAAATTTAGTCTCTACCTGCACATATTTCATACACAATAAATTATATTGTTTGATTGAAGTATACACAGCTTACCCCCCCCACCCCCCAAAAAATGACATTTTGATTTTTATATGTGCTCAAAAATTTATTTACACTGCCAATCATATAAAACAAAAATACAGAGGGTAATTGTAAGGGTTTACTGACCTTTGCAGATCTAATTTTTTTTAATTTTTATTTTTATTGTAGCTTGTTAAAAATCTTTGAAAGTAGTTACAAATCATTTAATGAATATATAGCTTAATTAAGATTTGTTAATTATCTAGAGAAAAAAAAGACATTTTCTTTTAATATTATCTTAGGGTTTCACTTTCAATTATAACAGCCTTATATAATATATATATATATATATATATATATATATATATATATATATATATATATATATATATATATATAAAAAGGCTCAGACACTAATATTCCGTGGTAATAATTTATTACATTGGAATCGTAAGCACGTTCCAATTCATCAGACCTACAAATTCAAAAAAGCTTTTTGAATTTGTAGGTCTGATGAATTAATGCCTGGAAAATAAAATAGGAGAAAACCAAAGCAGAGACATAGTAAGGATGACATAATTTTAACATAGTAAAGTCACCAACTAATAAAGACAGACATTAAATATGCTTGCTCCAGAACGTAATAAGAACGTAAAAATGTCGAAAAATAAGTCATGTTAGTTCAAAATCTGGCGCAGATAGATACAGTGACTAATGACAATGAAAAATATTCGCGAAAAAAAAAATCTCATTTCAAACGAGAAGCAATTGAAAGAACCAAGAGAAATAAAACCAAAAATTGCATTGTTTTAAAAATCAATGCGCAACATATTTAAAGCTTAGTGTGCGATCAAAGTTGTGAATATATCCGCTTTGTATCCAAGATTCATGAGAATACTGATTCCTGAAGAGTCCGACATCATTTTTTTTTTCTCTTTCCTTTTATCAACCTGCCATTTTTGTCTAATGTCGCCGCATATACTCTCTTCACTCGTGGAATCTTTTATGTTAAAAATCACTCGCGGATTCTTTACTGCTATCTTCTCGTCTCTGTAATTATGCGTACTTAAATGCATCGGATAGAAAAATGACGAGATGCTTTTTGTAGAACAGGAATATGCGCATAAGATGCACGCAGTGATCTTTTTACGTAATGGGACTTCTTGTGCTTGGTCTGGTAGAGACGTAGGTAGCAAATCTGTCCGTTTACGTTCGAATTGTGATAAAGAAGAAATTGTATTTTTAACATACAAGTGATTATATATTTATATATGTAAGCAAATATATGTAAGCAAAAATATGGATATAGATCCAACAGTATGAAGAAAATATACTGAAAAAAACATTTAAACGGAACGCTGATCTTATAAAAGATTTGTTATCTGTTTGGATTGGTAATGCTTTTATGTCCAACGTCTTTTTCATGTTGAATTGTATATGGTCTATGTTAATTATGTTTTATGAATATGTTCTGAAGATGGTCTATTAGACCGAAACCTCCGACGTTAACATTAAAACAGCATAATCGCATATTAGGATTTTTGTTTGTTTTTTCAGTATATTTATATATATATATATATATATATATATATATATATGGATGCACATGTGTTTATGTGTTTTTATATATTTAGATTAAATTATATTATCGGTTATATATTGCTGATAATGCAAAGCTCTTCTGTGAATCGAGCACTCTGAGTCACTGGCCTGTTTATTCCAAAATAAATACGTAAAAAATTCAGCTTCCTTTCTGCCGGGAGCTGATAGCTTAAGGGAAAAATTTCCGACTGTTGGGTTTCGATTATGGCTTGAGACAATCAGATATCTAAACACACTGATGAGCTGTGATACAGCGAAACAGTCTGACTGTGGATGACAATATATATATATATATATATATATATATATATATATATAAATATGTATATATGTGTGTGTGTGTGTGTGTGTGAGAGAGATGTCGCACATTGAATGTTGGTGTTAAAAATAGTGTTCGATGTTCATTCCTTTATAGTTTTAGGTTATTTTATTTTAATACAGTTTATTTTTTAATTACCATTAGTCCCCATTTAATTTAAATGTAAAATAAAATCTTTAATCCTCATTTAATTTAAATATAACTCCAGTCTATTTTAATTACAGTAATTTCCGTATAATATATGACCCCATCGCTATCCACTTCTCCACGGTGCCTTCTATCTATCTATCTATATATATATATATATATATATATATATATATTTGTTTGAATAAAAGAGACTACGTTAAGATTCCATGTAATAAGCTATTTCACCATAACCCCTTTAACAGGGTTCTGGATCATCAGACTTTACTTCCAAAAGCTGAAATGAAGAATGAAAAGAAAATTCACAGGTTTTTTACGGACCTCATCAAGAATACGCAGAGTTAACGAAGTGAGGAAGTGAGGTGGGGGAGAGGGTGTGAGTGTGTCATATGTATCATTTTAGTTTTCTATTTTAACCCCAGCGTGTCGGCTGGATGTTGCTCTAATCTAACGCGTCTCGTCTCTAGATAAAGGTGGTGAAGGGGTGGGCTATTCAAACATATATGCTCTGAATCTTACATTGAGCTCTCTGGATATCATCCTCCTCAGGTCTACCCATACGGATTACCTAAATTTGAATAAACTATATATATATATATATATATATATATATAATTCCATTCCCCCTTTACAAGATCCGACAGTCACTCGAGGTAGAGAGTTAATTAAGAGAAAAGCTTTAGAAAGTCGTAAAGAGGTAACAAGGGAAAAACCTCTAATCTGGTTCAAAAGACCGGGACGGGTGTTAACCTGACGATAAGCAAACCTATCTACTCCGATTGAGGAAAGAAAAATAATTCAATAGTAAATAAAAGTTCAAAGTTTTAGGCGGAGACGTTAGAAATATAGAGCTGAAGTAAACTTTACAAGAAACCGGACAGCCAGTCCTGAACCCGGGACAAGGGATAACATTTTACTCCTGTTCAAAACAACGGAGAGGAGTCTGAAACGGACAATAGGCAAAACTATCTGCTCCTATTGAGAGGAAAAATATAAGCAAATAAGGAAACGGAACCCCATCCTAAACAAACAAGGGACAAACCTCTACTCATATTCACGTCGGACGATAGGTATAACTATCTAAGCTTATGTATGTATATATATATATATATATATATATATATATATATATATATATATATATATATTATAAAATTAACTGATTTAAAATGTTTTTTTCGCTACACAGTTCTAACCATGTTTCAAAAATGTAAGCTAAAAGCTTCGAATTTAGTTTTGTAATTAAATTAGAGACATTAGTTCCATTTCATCCTCAAGCGATTGTATATTACTAGGTCACATTTTTTTTCATTTATATTTAAATATTATTTAAGTAAAATTTTTGACAATGACGGCAAAAATTGCTTATTAATTTCTCTGATTTAGTAAACTTTTATTTTTTATATATTTTATATAAATTCAGTAATAATAAAACGCCTACAGTAAAATGAAATTAATATGAAAAGCTAGAAGATGTAAGCCATTGAATGACCCATGCCCTTTGTACTTACATGAGAAACTATATATTACTGGATTTATACAATAAATTTAAAAAAAATTTAGACGACATGAATTTAACGGATGTCAGAATTCATTGAAAAATACATCCCTACCCACTACCAAAACGTAACTAATAACTGATACATCAAAATACAGCGTTAATGAACACGCAAACACCCCTTGTCTGGTTGAATGAATTTCTCTGTATCCTTGGAAATGTAAATTATGATTTTTGCTGTGTCTTTAAAACCCAGTAATTTTAAAAGTTACTCCAAAATTTGCTTGATGATGAAATGGAACTAATGCCTTTAATTTAATTACAAAATTAAATTCGAAGCTTTTAGCTTCCATTTTTAAAACATGGCTAGAACTGTGTAGCGAAAAAAAACATTTTAAATAAGTTAATTTATAATATTAATGCTCTGTAAATTTACATTGAGCACTATTTTGTAAAAATAAAAGTATCTCTAAGAACACCGGATTATATATCTTACTGTTCTTTCTTATATATATATATATATATATATATATATATATATATATATATGTGTGTGTGTGTGTGTGTGTATGTATGTACTGGAGAAGATCTATGGAGGTGTTTTTGAAGAAAGTTTTTTGTTTAAGATTTTTAATCATGTTTTACTTTGATTCATTTTGCTGATTTCCAGTCAAATTTTGAAGCAAAAATATTCAATTGCCTTGGTTACAAAATCACTGCATTATCTTATCAACTATCTCTCTATTTTTGTTCGATAATAACATAATTAAATCGCATATCACCAACCAACGCAACAAGAAAACACAAGACATCTGACAATTACGTATCGATATTAGGAAAATACTAAACTATATAAATTCTAAAAACTGATTGCAAATATTGGAAGCCATAAAAACAGACAACATAGAATCAATAAAAAGTTCATTAAGTTTAAGAACAATGGGTCACGCGAAGACGGGGTATGCAAAGAATAGTATCTGCATAATTGTAGATACTACCTTATTAAAACACAAAACGTCTTTGATAATGTCTTATGGAACTTGAAAGCGATCAGAAGATATTGAACATTTTATGTTCATTCTCCGAAACGAGAATATATATAAAGGGTGTTCCAATAATGTGAATTAAGTTAAGCGACTAATGATATTTTTATTTTCCTTTCAGATTTGGCGGGCGATATTATTTTTCACACGTAATTGCCATGACTTAAATAACATGATCTAATAGAGAAATAAATAAATTTTCACCAATAACACTGATTTATTTAATGCTGACTTTGATCCGTTTTAATGAAACACCCTTATGTATAATCCGTCTTAATGAAACACCATATATATATATATATATATATATATATATATATATAGTGTGTGTGTGTGTGTATGTCTCTGTGTGTGTGTGTGCGTTATGGAGTGGTTTCACAGTGGTGGCTTGTATTTGTACTAAGTCGGTCCTAAAATAGGTTCGACGTACAAAACGTTAGGAACTTGATATAATAGGTAATGACGCAGAGTAAATCTAGTTGTGGTCACATTCGGCTAACTGCCGTCCGGCATCGACTGACTGACCGACCCCTGAGCGACTCCTACTTATTATAGGTGGGAGAGTCTATTAACAACATAATAGGTGTGTTCCACTATAACAGTGTGTGTGTGTAAAATGTCATTTTAGGTTACATTATATTCAATATAAATTCTTTCATATGTAAAATTGCTAAATATCTGGCAATATGTAAATATAAGAGAGAATAGTGATCTATTGCTTTAAGCTCAATCTTCGGGGCAGTAATCTGAGCCTTGCCTTTATGTAGGAAACAGATAGTTGCTGCTCGGTGTTGATCTCATCTTCCACTTTTATTACACACACACACATACACACACATATATATAGAGAGAGAGGGGGGGATAATAGTATGACAAAGTGGGAGAAGTTGCGAAGTATTTCGTCATTTATGTCTTCATCGGACTCTAAAAGACTAAAGGATGAAACTCGCTACACGATGAATTTTTCCACTTTATTGTGCTTTTCCTCTAATATTGTTGTTGGTATATATTGATTTCACACGAACACACACATATTTTGCATGTTTCATTAAAAAAGACATAAATAAAAAAAATCAAATTAATTATCAACTACAAAAAATTTAAAACATCTAACCTTACCATCAAAAATAACAAATCACCAGCAAAATCAAAATTATAACGAACGAACATTATCTATGAGTTCAAATGCCCCTTAAGTAACTATATTTCTGATCAAACCGAATTCATAAATAATTACATCAATCACACATCTACATGTCTATCAAGACGTCTTACGTTACACCTATCTGAACACAGCTCTATTATATATCAGATCTCTACTTTTCTTTTCCGTGAGGATATTTTTTTAGATTTTACTACAATATTAGAGGAATGATACTACGTTGCATTTCATAACTTTTTTCCCTAACGAAAATTTTCATGTTTCGTAATTCTTTGCTTGGTTTTTGGAAGGCATCTTTCGTTATTCGTTTTCCGTCATCCTTTATAATACTTCCCAGTTCAATTTCTATATTTGCTTCATTCTGACATATCCGAATGTTAAGTCGCTTCTTTGTTTGTTCCTCTTAATAAACACCATACATTCACTCTTCTTACAATTACGGGCGAATCTTTTCTTCCCGGTTTCCTTTAGTGCCTCTTCTAGGAGTCCCCCCCCGATATCTCATTTTGTTTCCCTTTATAAAATCTTTCTCCTGAAATAATTTTTCAGGAAAATTGATTTCTCAAACCCAGTAGCTCTTATCTCTCTTTTTTTTTTGTATCGATGGGGGTGAGGTGGGGGTTTCTTTCCTAGCCTTTTATTTGAAGTAGAGTGGAGTGTCACTGCTCTGTGTTCCTACTTGATGCACACTGCTAGCGGAGTGGTCATGTTTACACTGTAACAGTAAGACAACTGACGCAATAATGCTCGAACTTAGATCACATGACTACAATAGTAGCAACTATAAGTAAGCATAAGCAAAAGGCAGTGTAACAAACCTAAATATATATCATAGCGAAAGTACGGATAATGTATTGAAAATGATGAATAAATAATTTCCACTATTACTGATGAAATGTGTATATTATATTTATAACTTGTTATTATAGAGTATCGAGTTTTTATCACTTGACTATTGTCATATCATATTATGTACGCGCGAAATAATGAAAATATGTTATTTGTCTAGTATACTGATGACGAACGCTTTCAGTAAGAAAAGCTCATATAGTCTATTGAAAAAGTTTTGGTGTATTTGGCAGATATTTTGTTTGGGTGGCATTTTAACTAGTTCTTTTTATCATTTCACCCCAAGCAAGGCAATAAAGTCATTAAAATACAAGGCGTTAATGGGTGTGATAGACTGAGAAAAAATAAACACTATTAACAGGGAGGGAGGGAGAGAAACAATAAAATAGCAAGATTTAAGAAGCCAGAAGATAACGATTGACGTTGCATTTAAATGTTTGAAGATCAAAATTGACTGGGAAATAAAAAGCCAGAATAGGGTTCCACAAGCGAGAAGTGCGCTAGAAGAAACTTCAATATAGAACTTACAGCTACTTGTAGCCATTCCAACTGTAAAACGGTGAGACCTTGCTGCTAATCTAGTTCTGCATTTAAATTCATAAAGTCTAGGTATCATAAAAAGTCCTCAGAATAATTACCATATTTGTAACCATATTTGTAGAGGCATTGGTATTACAGCAGGCGTATTGTCTTGTCAGAAGCCATTTCCACGTTTAGAATAAATAATTTCACTGCCAAACGCGTAACGACAACGTAAGCTCCGAGAACAACTTCACGTAGCGAAAGCAAAACAGCAGTCAATTCACTATTAATTAGTCACTTTGCAGCGTAGCTTAGTAATTCGTCTACAGTAAAACTCTTAATTTGATTATTTTTGTCGATTCTTTGATATTGCAAAAATAAAGATTCTTTATATTCATAACAACGTTTGAAGAAATTTCATTTATAATTTCATCGTAAAGAAAGATATGCAAAGCTAGATTTATGGAAATATCTACCGATTCGATAAATATATTAAGTAAAAACATAGGAGAGACAAATTACGACAGCTTACGGCGACATCACATTGAAACTGTCCCCTTACGATCACCGAAGTTAAGCAACGTCGAGCCTGGACGGTAACTAGATGGGTTACTACTTTAGAGTACCAGGTTCTCTAAGACTGGATGTGCGGGTGGTGTAATGAATAATGGCTCGGAATTGTTAATTGGAAAGCGGAGTTTCAATTCCATTTTTTTTCTTATGTTCATTTACACACAAATATCGTTGGGAAAGCGATAAATCTAACTATTCTCCCCGTCACCTATGGGTTAATTAGTAAGACTTCAATCACTAAATCATTATTATCTCCCCCCGCCAAAAAAAATGCTTACAATCTAAAAATATTATCTGGTTTTAAATAAACTGGAAAGAGTTGAAAATCTCAGAAAACGAATCGATCAATGAAGAACAAATTATGACGTCTGTTTCATGTCAAATTCCACTTCATAATTTAATTTTCACGTTTCTAGACCTATAATAACACTTTGAACGTGCCAGAGAATAGTTCTCAATATTTTAAAGGGCCCAAGTTAACGGATTGTCATGATATCTATATATAAAATTCTGTGACTTCTGTTAGGCCGTTCGGCACCCTCCCTAAAATAGACATAAATTGACCGATCAAGACCAAATTTTTGGGAGAAGTGGAAACAGGTAAGGTTTTACAAAGTGCAGTTGGTTTTACAAGGTTGCATAAAAATCGCAAAGTAGTGTTTTTTTTTTATCAAAGTATTTTTCCAAACAAGTCAGCTTATTCAAATGTCATCGATTGATTGGAGAAATTGAACGAAACGCAGAGTTTGTAAATCTCGACAGAAAAGTCTGTTAACTTCAACAATATTAAATAATGGGAGATTTCTATACGCGTTAGCATGTTGCAAAAAAATCTAGTAAATCAAATTTCACATATTTTTAAAACTAGTATTTGCATTGCTATTTATGATTTTTAGCCTATATACTTATATATATAGCCTGTATATTTTTTCATATATTGAACCTAAATATAGCCTATATATAACCTTATATATCCTATATATTTTTTATATATATAACAGAAATCCACTTCAGATTCTTTTTGCTGATTTATTGCTTGAGTTGATGTTGAAGAGCAAAGACTATGCATACATACAAATACTATTTACTATCTGTTCCTGGATATATATATATATATATATATATATATATATATATATATATATATATCTCAGAGATAAACTAAACAGTTGCAAATAGCAGAACTTCAAGGCGTAACGAAAATTGTCTTATGGCTCCTTTGGTACATACTGAATATGGACTGAATATGCATTTCAGTGTTATAATATTTAATAGAGAGTCTACGAAAAATCGTCTTAGGATTAGTATTCCCATAGTGAATCTACAAATTGTTTCAAATAGTAATTTTGACTGCAGTCCTAGTTATGACGATAAACTACGTCCAACAGCAAGAAATCATGTCTTAATGGCTGTTCGCCCCCCGAAAACTTTGATACGGGTGGTGGGAACTCTACTACATGTCGATTTGATACGGTTTCAAGTTTCACAACCTGGGGGCCACAAACCCTCTAAGGAAAATTGGTAGGAATGGAGAGAGCTTTTTTTTTTTTAAAATTACCACAATCAGGGAATTATCCAATTTAAATGAAAATTATTTACTTTTATAATGAACAAACGTTTTTTTTTATTATTTAAAAATAGCTGAGAAAATGTCAATCTTTTTGTAATAGCCTCCAATATTTTCTTGACTAAATTTTACTCGAAAAAATGTTTAAGTCGCAAAATTTTACATTTCCATAAAGATTAATTACCGATGCATCTCCGCTGAAATCTTTTTGGAAACATTCCAACACAACACAAACGGGATTGTCTTTAATTTTTTTTTTAAGACTATATTTCAGTTTTCTGAAAAGTTTTTAATATGTTGAAATCTTTAAACATTTTTATTTTTTTAAACCGATCCTTTTCTCAGTTTTAGCTTTCTAACAACGTAAAAAATAGAAACTAGAAATTTTATTTTAATGACTGGCCGTGGTTAGTATTACTATTAGTAAAAAATAGAAAAAAAATTAGAGATCCTCCTTAGTGGATGATCTCAGAATAAGAAATGATTTTACCGAGACATATTATGCTTTGAATTGATTTAAAAGAACTGTTCAGAGACATTTTTTAAAAATAAACACTAGTGTAATTAGCACTTCTGCCGTCCTCTCCAAAAGGCACAGGGCCACCACGTGGTTGAGAGTTTCGGGGTATTAAGCACCGGCCCTGTCTATTATTATAGTTGATGATTGACAATATAACTTAGGTAAAAAAAAAAAAAAAAAAAAAAACGTACAAAAAAAAAAAAAAATCTCTGCTGAAACTAGCCCTATTGGATTTCCTACCATGTCGGGGGGTTTCTGCGTAACACACACCGCATCAGACATGCAGATACACGATGTATAATATTAGTTGATGACTGACAATGTAACGTAAATTTTTTTTTTTTTTTTAAAAAGAAGATGGCCAAAAAAAGTGCTACAACGTGGGAAAAAAACGCCCACCCCGGTCGAGGGCTTCAGGGGTAAGACGTGCCGGCCCTGATAATAATATACTATTGAATGGACGTCTATGAAGCGTTACCGTTTGGGTTAGGGTTTCAATATTGACGCTATAAGTCAATTATTTCAAATAATAAGATATATTATTTATATTTGGCCGGTTGTTCTCGTTTTATTGTTGTTATCACAGCGTTTCGGTCGTTCCGTCTTCCTCAGCTGTATATCGATCTAAAGGGAATTTGGAACTGAACCTTTTATATAATCTATGCGTAGACAGTTCTCGTTCCACTGTTAATTTTTAGTGTTGGTCGATCATTTCCACAGAGTCCAACCACACTCTACCCGACCCAGGATTGAACTCACAATCACTATGTCACCAAATTCACAAACCAATGCTTGAATCTACTAGGCCATAACAATACTGATCTTCGGCCCTTAAACCTAATATGGTGCTGTAACTGCTGCTGCTACTAACTATTATGTTCTGAATGCAGCTGCTGCTGTTGTTGTCCGTCCTATTTTGATTAATATAGTTCAAACGTTGTATCGACTGCAGATTTTCCGAATCGTTTCCGGTAAAGCCCTTGACATACGATAGAGAGAACGTGGCCATATTGGGTCTTCTCCCTTGTCATTTCCACGTGTAGACGCTGATCTTATGCTTGTCGGACAGTTGTTATTCTGATGGGTATGTTTGATGTCGATCATTTCTTTTTGGTATATGTCTAGTTCGTGACTTATGATTTTTGTCCAGTGTTGTAGACATCGAATAGCTATTTTTTTTTAAAACCCTATGTTCGGTGGGAAATGAAGTATTGGCCAGTGAAGTTTGGCTTGCGACATTCGGATGTTTTTAATCCACACTCTGTGCAAATTATTAGTACACTAGTAGTATAACCCGTTTTCGACGGGGTCTTTCTTTAATGGGAATTTTTTGCTGTTCATTTCGAGCAGTTTAAGTTTAAAGTCAGCCCAACCGAAAATCAATATTAGTAACATTTGGGTGCAACCAAAGAACATCCCCAAATGGGGGTTTAACAGTTTGAATGGGAGCGGGTGGCCATGAAAAGGGAACTGTATATTAATAAAAAATATTATAATAATTTAAAACATCTATCTTTATTAAAGTTTTTATGAAAGATATATATATCCAGGAACAGATAGTAAATAGTAAAACATTGCCGAGAGTCATAATGGACAGGAAGTAGTGGAGAGCCACTGTGGCCAACAATTTGGACTCAAAATCGGCACTCAAGAGTTATCTATCAAAGAAAAAAAATTTCATCAAAATCGGATGGAAACTGTGGAAATGCATAAACAACATACGATCACGCACACACACACACACACACACACGTAAATACACAGACATATTTCAAGAATTATAGATATATATCCAGAAAGGGTAGCTGATTATCATTTTTTCTTCCTTCATTGCGAACTGGATCGTAAGTTAGGAAGACCGGAACAATATTTTGGTCTTCCTCCTTGTCCCTTCTCTAGACGCTTATGTTATTGTCTTCCACCTTGTTCCTTCGTGTATATACTGATTTTATTTTTGCCGAGTAGTTGTTATTAAAATAAATTCTTATTAAAAATGTGTCATGAACTGTCAAAGGCTTACTGGTAAATATCTGCGGTTCATAGAACATCAGAACTATATTCAAAAGCAGTTCCACTCTGAAGAGAAATCTCTGCCGAGTAAAACGTAACCCGGGGGAGAACATGACCGAAAATTCCGTGTACTCTCTTCCTTGCATTTCTAGCAGGGAACATAAAGGTGAAACAAGGTATCCTCTAAAAGTAAAGCAGTAGGAATATAGAAAAGCTATAGCGTGGGGCGACACAGTGAAATCGGGCATGGCAGATGAAGTATGGAGGAACAAGAGTAGAATGAAATGTAAATACTGGACAAGGAAGAATACTATTATTAGAGTTAGACCTCTGAAAGATTCATCAGATATGCTAGGCTATGATGACCTCCTTAGTAACGCCTAGTATAGAAATAAATACATTATGGTAGCTGCTAATAAAGAAAGACAAATGAAAACAAGTCTTCAATTGCAGCAGCAGCAATGATAACATCAGAGACAGCAGTAGTCAAAACATGCTAGGAAGCAGCAGTTATAGCAAACAGCAAGCATGTTAGGATTGTCTCCAAGTTCTCTATAACAAATTAGAACAATGGCTTAGAGTATTAAAATGAATTTGTTGACATACTGTTTCAATCCCTGGGTCCGGCAGGCAATAACTTAATAGTACTAAAAGTAACCACGACGATATCGCCAGACATGGACATTGGAACGAAAACAGTCTACAGAAGATCAAATAAAGTGTTCAGTGCCAAATTCCCTGTAGAATGATATGCACCTTATTTAGACCGGGGGAACAACGGACAAAACGGTGAGATAACAACAACAAGTATAAGGACAATAGTCCGACTATAAATAATGTAAACAATGATAAATCCTCATCCCAGAAATTCAGACAGAAATTATTTAATAGAGAATCTACTAAAAAGAGCAGGAGGAACGTAAAAGTCAAATACTATTATATAAAATTTCAAATACTATTACTATATAATATATAGACAGTCAACGAAATATTACGACTGTTGCAGTGTTGAGCCTGCAAAACGATTATGTACATTAGTACTATTATACTTTTAAATGAATATTCTAAGAAAAAAATGGTCTGTTGTTCCCGTATAGAACTTGAAAAACAATTATTGGTAATGTTATACTTTTAAATGAATATCCTAAGAAGGAAATTTAGATTAGTGTTTCTCTGTTGTACTTGCAAAACATTTATGTAAACTAATAATGTTATACTTTTAAATGAATATCCTCAGAAGAAAATTCCGACTAGTATTGAACCTGCTAAATAATTTTGTAAATTAGTTATACATTTAAATGAATATCTCCACCCCACCCCCCAAAAAAAAATTACTAATGTTTAAAAACTATTATGTAAATTAGTAACGTTATATTCTTAAAGGAAGATCATAAGAAAATTGAACTAGGGGTTCCCTGTTGACACTACAAGTCAATTATTTAAAACAGCAATTTTATACTATTGAATTGACAGTCTACAAAAGAATATATGCTGATAAAGAGTTTTCTTTTTCATCTTTCAAGTCAAACATATCAACTTGTACATCAAGATTTTTATTTGCAAAATTTGTTATTTAAATCATCATTTTAAAACCTATTTGGATGTTATTTAATTCTAAGGTTTATGCAGTAGACATCAAATTCAAAACAACTTCATATTATCGTGATTTTTTTTTCTATTGTTATTATATTTACATAAAGCTCCATTGACTATTATTAATTTTTGGAATCTGATTCCTTTCATCCTTTTATTTCCATCGCATCTCCGACCGTCATATGGTGATCATCAAACAGCACTGATCAGAAGGAGAGAGGAATTTCTCAGCCTGACTCGAATCCCCCTTTCCCTCGGAAAAAAAAATTGTTCAAGAGAAGCAACGTCTTTCCAACGAACATGTTTGACAGCTGTACCAACATTGTTAATAATTGCTTTTAAATGTTAAAAGTGCGATTACATTTATAGCAGGTGTTCACAAAATGCGCAGCGCTTCTGTGTCAAAGACTTAGTTGGGTAATGAATATAACGTCAAATGGATTTATTGGAATTGCATTTACCAAGTGAATGTTACACGTTAGAACCACTACGTCAAAGCGAGATAAAAATAGAAAGACCGCGAAAGCTGAGATTTCTAATGAAAAGACGGGTAAAGATGACTTTGGTGATAAATGCTTGACAATTTGATGAAATGCACACCGTGCTATACATTTATCACTTTATCGGAAGCGGTCAGGTATGGCTGCTTTCTCCATTTTAATCATTTCCGCTTCGAATTCTTATCAGTTTGCTTGTCACACTAATTCTGTTCGGTTCTCGTGACACTCACCATCCGAGACGATGATCAGGTTAACTCTGGACGATTACTTATTATTTTCTTTCTTTAAAAATTACTTGATGAATATCTACTATATTCTATTAAATTATAACAGTACTTTAGCTAAAAAGTTATGCAATATAATCATACGTGACCTTGATTAAAAGCTGGGTGATTAGTTATTAAAGTATTTTATGTGGCCTCCCAATGCAGATCTGAAACTATTAATTGCATGTGTTTTATATCATATTCCACTTGTTGATATTATAAATATTAACAATATATCTTTATCTTCTCCCCTTGCAGAAAATATGACAATTATGTGTGAAAACGGCTCCAATATGGCTATAGTTTAATGTGCAGACAGCACAATAAAAACATCCACTTATGAGATGGCAATTATTAGAAATTTACAATAGTTTAAAATTGTTTTTGCACGGCACTGTATATATACCTACAAGTGTTATTCAGATTAGTTCGGGGGGGGGACAGGCTTACTAAAATCTAACCAGATGTGTAGAAATTTTCTGCATCCCTGTCTAATGTCAAACGCTATATATATATATAAAGAAATATAGTCTTAAGGTGTGCTATATTTATGGGATAAAGTGCTCAATATCAGAGATAGAGCGTGTGTAAATATAAAAGTAAACATTGAAGTCGACACTTAGAGGTGACAGCCTGTTTCATGCTAGACGCAATCGCTATCCATTGAAACAGACTGTCGCCTCTAAGTGTTACTTCAATGGTCACTTATATATATATATATATATATATATATATATATATGGATCGCCATATATAGTTTCGTTTTAGGGAAAAAATAGTTTTCTTTTTATTCTATTAAAGGTTCTAATATATATCGGAAATGTTATGAAAGGAAACAAAGTAAGACATGCTTTTTAGAAGATAAACGATTGTGTTAATGAAAAATAAATTATTAATTTAATTAAAACAGTTAAATCGAATAAGTTTAAATGAGGGTATTTGGATTCCTCATTAACTTGAAAACCAAACAAAACGTTTCACAATCTGCAGCACTTTTTCAACCCAGATTACCAAGCATTCAGTTTTGCATCATATTATTACAAGCGATGAAAATGTGTTTTGCATCAGCAAACAGTAATAATTTCATTTCTTGCACAGAAGTCCTTGCTTTGTGCCAGGTGGGATATGAAAGATATCACCCATTACGAGCCACTTGAACATGGAAGGGACACAGCCAAAATGTTTATTGCCATCAGCTTTATAGGTCAAATGTCTCCTGCTTTAGTTAAAAGAAAAGGTGTTATTCTCTTGCATAAGAATATCATGATAAACAATCTCAAGAAAAATAAAATCATTACAAAGGTTCTTCCACATCATTCATACGCACCAAGGAATTTTCATTTGTTTCAACCACTAGAACATTTCATAAATGGCAGATCATTTAGAACGAAAAAGTTCGAAAACAGACTTACAAATTTTTTCGGGTATATGTCAGGTTTCTTTAAAACTGGGTTTCTTTAAAACTTGGAATCGGAAACTAGCCGTCTCTTTAGGCTGTAATCATTGAATACCAAAGTGACTTATAATAATGTTAAAATAATTTATACATACATTTGTTTTTATATCCTTTCTGGTAATGCGTATTATTTATCTTTCCAATATTTTTAATAAAAATATTAACCAACTTTCAGATATATTTGATAATAATTTTATACTTTTATTATTTTCGTATGTATTGTTTGGCTTCTAAAGTAATAACAATAATAATTGGTACATTTGACGACGAACTGTTTACTCCGACATCCAGTGTAAAATATGTCTGTGCGTTTCCATGTCCCTACCCCTGATGGTCGTTTCTTGTTGCAGTGGAGGATCTTGTGAAACAGTCGGGAGTTTTAAACTCCTGGAAGGGTCACCTTTAGCGACAAGGTCGAAGACGGAGATTAAACGCCACCAACCCCAAAGACCCCGTCGTTAGAACAATGATTACAATAAATTCCAACGGACAAAATATCTCAACGGTAAAACCAGAGGATGAAGAGGGCTACGCATTAGGGACATGCTACAGAAGGCGCACACGAAAGTATGTCTCATTTTATATGCGCCGCAGAGGAAGCTCATGAAAACAGTTGTATGGGTTACTTCCTGACACAATGAGGTCCACCTTAAACAAATTTACACCAACGGCACTTTCTTCTACTCTAATTTTCTTTCACCTCTAACCAACTCCGGCAAAGCGAAACGGCGATAGGGAATGGATGGCGAGAGCATATTTTTTTGTGAAATTTCAATCTTCTAGTCGTGAAGCTGCACGTTGGCGGCGAATTTAATCATCAACGTCATCATCATAAAGGAAGTGATCAGCAAAAAAGAAATTAAATTCTTAGATACGATATAAAACCAACAAAAATAAAAGATAAGGCGTTATCGATATCCGAATGCATAATATAAGCATTGGTTTATTCATATATCCCCTTTTCGTCTGATAGTTACGAATGGGTTAGAGATGAAACACTTATTATTCTACATATTTTTATTGTCTTTTAACTGTGCAGTATATAAAGAGTGACGCTTCTTTGAAATCGACATGCTTATAAATTTCTCTAGATTTATGGTGACTTAGTGACTTTCTTTTCGTACGAAAGCTAATTAACAAGAAATTTAAAACAACTAACATTACAGTTATTTTAGAAAAGAAAGATAAATGCAAAGACAAACATAAAGCAAACTGATATTTAAATGGAGGTGAAAGAAATTAATATGCAACTTGTCCGTAATACAGTGTAACCCGGATATAAGAGAGTTGTCGGGACCGGAGAAGAAGTCTCTTATATCCGGGTTTGGTCTATTTTATATACATTAACACAGGCTCTAATTTGGGACCAGAGAAAATCTCTTATATCCGGGTTTCTCTTATATCCGGGTTTGGTCTATTTTATATACATTAACACAGGCTCTAATTTGGGACCAGATAAAATCTCTTATATCCGGGTTTCTCTTATATCCGGGTTTGGTCTATTTTATATACATTAACACAGGCTCTAATTTGGGACCAGATAAAATCTCTTATATCCGGGTTTCTCTTATATCCGGGTTTGGTCTATTATATATACATTAACACAGGCTCTAATTTGGGACCAGAGAAAATCTCTCTTATATCCGGGTTTTGTCTATTTTATATACATTAACACAGGCTCTAATTTGGGACCAGAGAAAATCTCTTATATCCGGGTTTTGTCTATTTTATATACATTAACACAGGCTCTAATTTGGGACCAGAGAAAATCTCTCTTATATCCGGGGTTTCTCTTATATCCGGGTTTGGTCTATTTTATATACATTAACACAGGCTCTAATTTGGGACCAGAGAAAATCTCTCTTATATCCGGGTTTCTCTTATATCCTGGTTTGGTCTATTATATATACATTAACACAGGCTCTAATTTGGGACCAGAGAAAATCTCTCTTATATCCGGGTTTCTCTAATATCCGGGTTTTGTCTATTTTATATACATTAACACAGGCTCTAATTTGGGACCAGAGAAAATCTCTCTTATATCCGGGTCACACTGTATGTCTAAATATATTTTTCTTCAGGAGCAGCAACATGAACAACTTGATATGTTGGTATCTGCCAGTTGAATTACCTACACAACGTCTAAAATGTACAACAAGAAAACTTATATTTATCTAGTTTTAATCTCTCTCTCTATATATATATATATATCAATCGCTAAGTTTAAATATCTACACAACATACCGACAAAATGGCATTACAAAAGGATTTGTAGCTGTCGTAAGGAGGCACAGTGGAGTAATGAGGGATTGAGGAATCGGAGAGCCGAGTTCGAATTCCATTCGAATCCATTACATTCACTTACGTGCTAAGCCCTAGGGAAAGGTATGAACCCTCTTCTTCTCCCCTCCAGCTATGGGTAAATAGCAGGACAGACCGGGTTCTATAGCCTTGGATGGCAACTGGTCAGCCACAAAAAGAAATGGCAACCTACCGCGGGAAAAAAAAATCTGCCTCGTCAGTCATGTATCGAAAGATACATGATCGCTTAAGCATGTATCACGCATGGCACAAAACTGACTGAGATGTAGTGGTTATACGCGTTGAAAGTGAAATCAAGTAGTAGAGTTCAACTTCTCGAGTTTTTGGGGGATAACTTCACAAAAGATGCTGTTAGGAAATCCAGCCATCGCTTAAATAGCAGGGTAGACTGGAACTCAGTTACCGGTTACCGATCTAGGTACTGACCAGGCTAGACGTTGCTTAACTTCGGTGATCGTACGGAAACCGGTGTTACTATTATTTGATGCATTGCGTTTGTGTACGGGAAAGAATGATAGGAAATAATGTTTGTAATTTTATATTTGTTTGCATCATCATGGAATAACCAGAAACGAAATCCAAATCGGAAACAGTAAATAGTAACATTATGTTGCACCAACCTTTCTATATCCAGAGTTCCTTCTGGGAGACTTAAATATCATTTTTAAAATTATTGCCTTTACCTACATAGAAGCACTTACCTTTGACATCATTACATCGTATGCTAGTGTCCTACCTGCAATGCCATGCATATATCGATTATATTTTTGTAAACGGGCAATGCAAAAATATACACCAGCTCAACGAAAAAGCTTATCAACCTCAAATGGAATTAACGAATTCTGAAAATTCTTTGAGAATAACATGTGTAACCGATTTAAGAATGAGAACAGCATACAATTATAGACTCATTATTAAGCCAAACCGCAAATATGTCAGCTAGTTCTTTAAAGGAGAGTAGAGTATTGCAGAAAGTTTTCTTATCTGTGAAAAGCTGTTTTCAAATCTTATTTCTCAACACTAAAAAGACCATCAAAATTTGACATAGGAAAGAGTCCTTGAATCTCAAATTAAGCTTACATTTAGACTGGAACGTAAGCCATATTTGAAGCTTACATTTAGACTGGAACGTAAGCCGTATTTGAAGCTTACATTTAGACTGGAACGTAAGCCGTATTTGAAGCTTACATTTAGACTGGAACGTAAGCCGTATTTGAAGCTTACATTTAGACTGGAACGTAAGCCGTATTTGAAGCTTACATTTAGACTGGAACGTAAGCCGTATTTGAAGCTTACATTTAGACTGGAACGTAAGCCATATTTGAAGCTTACATTTAGACTGGAACATAAGCCGTATTTGAAGCTTACATTTAGACTGGAACATAAGCCGTATTTGAAGCTTACATTTAGACTGGAACGTAAGCCATATTTGAAGCTTACATTTAGACTGGAACGTAAGCCATATTTGAAGCTTACATTTAGACTGGAACGTAAGCCGTATTTGAAGCTTACATTTAGACTGGAACATAAGCCGTATTTGAAGCTTACATTTAGACTGGAACATAAGCCATATTTGAAGCTTACATTTAGACTGGAACATAAGCCGTATTTGAAGCTTACATTTAGACTGGAACGTAAGCCGTATTTGAAGCTTACATTTAGACTGGAACGTAAGCCGTATTTGAAGCTTACATTTAGACTGGAACGTAAGCCGTATTTGAAGCTTACATTTAGACTGGAACATAAGCCGTATTTGAAGCTTACATTTAGACTGGAACGTAAGCCGTATTTGAAGCTTACATTTAGACTGGAACGTAAGCCATATCTGAAGCTTACATTTAGACTGGAACGTAAGCCGTATTTGAAGCTTACATTTAGACTGGAACATAAGCCGTATTTGAAGCTTACATTTAGACTGGAACGTAAGCCGTATTTGAAGCTTACATTTAGACTGGAACGTAAGCCGTATTTGAAGCTTACATTTAGACTGGAACGTGAGCCATATTTGAAGCTTACATTTAGACTGGAACATAAGCCGTATTTGAAGCTTACATTTAGACTGGAACGTAAGCCGTATTTGAAGCTTACATTTAGACTGGAACATTGCTTGGAGAAACATTGACCCTTATTTCTGTAAACGTTGCTCACATGGTTACAGATAAGGCTCAATCATTAAAAGTAATCAAATGGAAAAGCTTGTACTGCATTATTTTATTAATTTGGTTAATTCTTGTTTATTTACTGACTAATATTTATTTACCTTATATACATGTCCTCATGTCCGTTGTTGTTATCACAACATTTCGACCATTGTACTCGATGGCCTTCTTCACGTGTTAGGGAACAACGGACGAAACGCCGTGATAACCACAAGGATGATCACAATAGTCCTATTATAATTTGTTTACTAATGTTCACCCAATACAAGGCAGAAGAGGCAGTGAATGTAGAGATTTACAGACTGAAGTTGTTGTATAAGCGTAAGAGGGAGAGTTAAGAAGTGCTTTTTATCACCTTTATGTAAGATAACAGTTAACCTTAGATGTGAAGAGATTAAGATTATTGTGTTTGGATAAAGGTCCTCTAATGGGTCCGTCCTGAGTATGACGATAAAGTACATCCGGTAGCAATACCTTTGATCGGAAGGCTTTAAGGAGTGTGGAACCACCTTTTAGCAGCTGCCGTTCCCAGGAAAACCCTGATTAAAGGTAGTAGCATCTGTTACGGGCAAACAGTTTGTTTTGTTTTTTAAGCGTTTCTCCCCAAGCAAGGCCGAAAACCACTAGCACGCAAGGGGTTACAGAGAGTTGTAGCGAGAGCAAATAGGAGAGATAGAGAAAAGGATGAAGAGAAGGATAGGAGATAGATCAAGCGTTTTGGAGACGTCGATTGACATGACATTTGAATAGTTGGAGATTGTAGCTATCAGGGAAACAGGGAAAAGGTGGGAATTCCACAAGCGAGAAGTGCGAAACATGAAGCTATTGAAGTAGAAGAGACGGCTACATTTAAAAGTTTCGGCAGTGAAAGGGTGAGAGCGAGATGCCAGTCTAGTAGAAAGACTAAATTCATGAAGTCTGGGAACCAGTGAAAGCAGCTCATCGGAGCAGCTACCATGAAAGTATTTGTAAAAAAGACAGAGGGAGAAAAAAGACAGAGAACTGGGGGTCAAAACACTATAAAAGTGTAAAAAGAGGTTTTGATATAAAAATACTAGCAATATATTTTTATAATAAAAAAAAAATTAACAATACATTTAAAAAAATTCAAAACATATTACCAGCAATACATAAAAGAAATTACCTGCTATACAATTAAAAAAATTACAAGCAATATATTTTTGTAAAAACAATTACTATTGCTTCCAAGAGAATTAAATTTCTGCATTAAATTAAGGAGTTGATATGCCGCAAAAAAATAAAAAATAAATAAAATAAAATAAATAAACTCAGTCCGAGAAAGTAGTGATACTTAGGAAGAATCTGTTTCTTCTTACTAATGGATTACAAACTTCATAGGGATGATTCGTCCAAAGTAAATAAAATTGGCGAGTCTTAACTGTGAAAGTCACAACTGGTGGAACTGACGAATATACATTGCCGGAACATTTGCCATGGAAATATCGATAGAGCAGCAAGAGGTGTGAATGGAGTTGTAAGGCGGAAAAAAATAATTAATCACCCACAAGGACGCGTAGACGCTTTTGAACTCTATCAACATTGGAAAGTGAAGACTGTGAAACTCCAGCCCACATATGGCAGCAGTACTTAATTTCTGGTCGGATCTCTTGTTACTATAGAACTTAATAAGAGGAGTCAGATATTTCCTAGAGTGGTACAAGTATTCACAAAACTTTCCGGCATGTTTTGCTGTCGTGAGTTTGTGTCTCAATAGACGTTCAAGGGAAGGAGCACCCTTGAGAGAACAACCATTGAACATAAGTAAAAGTTCAACGACTGATGGCTGAACGTTACTAGATTTGTTTTGGATGTTTTCAATGTTACAAACCAGTCCTTCTCCTATTGAGCCGCTATTACCAGGCTCTTGTTATGTAGATTTTTAGAGATGCACGCATACACTGTGGCATCATTTGCTGAGATATTTCCTGGAGATCTAAGTATGTTGTTAGGTAGATATTTTATATAAAGCAGAAAGAGGATATGACTGTGAAGAAATCCATCCTTATACGAGTAATTCAGAAAATAAATCCTGACCAATAGTTTGTTGTAAATACCATAAAAAAACTTATTATTTTGACATTTTAGAGTGCAATAGACTCTAGGGGAAGCTGAAGCGTTGTGGCCAAAATAGAAAAGGTCAAGAAATTGTTGCAGATGGACTAAACATTGCAGTATCACTTCGTAAATTTAAACAGTTCTACTTATTAACTTTTCACACCAGTTGTAATGGAAAACAAGTAATAACAAATATCCTTTGAGACCAGTACTATGACTAACTCCAGTACGCTTCGAATATTGATAGACACTATTTTTTCAGACTCTTCAATACGTCGCGAACAAGGTAGTAAGTAGTTTTTTTTTCATTTTTGTTCATTATAAATCTGTCAGATCATATATGTAGATCTATGAGCTGATAAAGTTTGAGACAAGAACTAATTCAGTTTGTTTCTTCTTTGCTCTAAATTCTTATTTTGCATCTTTGGAATTAATTTTGATATTTTCTCTATATTCAACAATTCACCGGTCTTTTTACAAATTAACTCTTGAATTCCCATTATCACTAAGGATAATTGTCAGTATTATTATTATTACTTTTGGGAGAGCAGCACCCCAACCAAGGTACAAATATACGAAACACGATGTACTCACCATGATACCCAGTCTAATAAGGGTATAACTGGGCACATGCAGTAGCGTCAATCATGTGCGATATAGTGAAATATTTTGATATTTTATTAAACTTTATTATATTGATTGATAGAAAGAGAGAGAGAGGGAGAGAGAGAGGTAGAAAGAAAGAAAGCGTGAGTCTGTAGCACTCCAATAAAGTGTCAACACGGTACAAATATACAAAGACCAATGTACCTATCATGATAGCCAGTCTGAAAAAAGTATGTCAGTCACACATCACAACCAAATTTTAGCAATACACAGGTTTTCATAAATAATAATAATAACTATTATTATTATTAATTTTTTTTAAGCGTTTCAACCCAAGCAAGGCGGGAAGCCACTAGCACGCAAGGAGAATAGAAGCGAGAGCAAAGAGGAGTGATAGAGAAAGATGAAGGGAAGGATAGGGGATAGATCAAAGCATCTGGAGACGTCGATTGACATTACATTTGAATAGTTGGAGATTATATCTATCAGGGAACCAGGGAAAGAAGAGGGAGTTCCACAGGTGAGAGGTGCAAGACATGAAGCTATTGAAGTAGAAGAGACGGCTAAATTTAACAGTTTCGACAGTGAAAGGGTGTGAGCGATATGCCAGCCTAGTAGAAAGCTTAAATTCATGAAGCCAGGGTACCAGCGAAAGCAGCTCATCGGAGCAGTTACCATGAAAGTATTTGTAAAAAAAGACAGAGGGAGGCGACGGGACGTCTGTGAGAGAGCGGCTGCAGACGAGATGCCAGATTAGGGCCAATTACATTGCATATCCGTCTCTGGATCTTATCAAGAACCTTGAGACAAACAGGAGGGGCACCGGACCATATATGGCAGCAATACTCCATGCAAGGCTGAATGGTTGATCTGTAGAAATGAAGGATCGACTCCGGCGAGAAAAAATTCCTGGCGCGGCACAGAAAGCCAACTTTCCTTGCGGTGGACGAAGCTATTGACTCAATGTATGTGTTCCATCTCAGATCAGCAGTCAATGTGAGACAGAGTAGTTACAAAGAGAAACTCTCGAGAAGTTGAGCGTCAGATATTCTAATAGGGACAGGAATGGTTCTCTGAGATGAGTAATATAGAGCAGTTTTGTTTTTGAGGTGTTAAATTTAACCAGCCAATTTCTGCCTCAGTTCACAGCCGATTGGAGGTCCTTTTCGAGACGAACGGCCAGGTTAGTTTTGTCAACGACACTAGATTTTTTGAGGCAGGAGTAAATTGTAGTGTCGTTCGCGTAGATGCCTACTTGGGAATCTATGACGTCAGAAAGATCGTTGATGAAGATAAGGAACAGAGTAGGACCTAGGATGGGGCCCTGGGGAACACCTGCGTTCGTGAGATAAGGGCTGGAGGAGAATCCGTTGAGAACGACCTTCAATACATAGTTTGAGAGAAATGATTTTATTAAGTCAAACAATCGACCTGAAATTCCATAACCCTGAAACTTGCGAAGAAGGCCGGGATGGCAAACCCTATCAAACGCTTTGGAGATATCTAGAGTCACGGCACGAGCTTCTCTGTTATTATGAAGGGCTTGGTAAACAACTTCAGTGATAGCCGTAAGCACATCAGCTATAGAACGGGCAAAGCGGAAACCATATTGCTTGTCGGAGAGCAGATCATGGGATGTAAGGTGCTTAACCACTTCGGCGTTGATTAAAGCTTCGAAGACTTTGCCGAAGAGGGGTAGGAGACTAATAGGACGGTAATTAGATGGGTCAGGAGGGTCACCAGAGTTCTTAAAGACAGGAACAATGGATGAGGGCTTCCAACAATCTGGAAAACAAGATTCATTGAGGCCGTAGTTATATAATTTGGAGAGGGCAGAAGCCAGTTCGGGCGCACATTTCTTCAGGACAATGGCTGGTATCCCATCTCCACCACTAGCCTTGTGGGGGTCTAAATTAGAGATAATGCCCAATACTGATGACGGGGTAATGTGCAGCTCGCTCAATAGAGCCTCGGTTCTAAGGGGGAAATCGGACGTGGATACACCGGAAGAATCGGGCGTTGAATTGAATGAGAATTTCCGAGCAAAGCATTCAGCCTTGTCGGCAGAAGAGGTCAGAACCTCGAACTGGTTGAACAAAGAAGGTATAGAGGATTTGTTATTGTTAAGTACGCTCTTGCAGAGATGCCAATAATCATTGGAGCCTAATTTTCGAGATGCAATAAGTTTTTTCATTCGAGCAGCAAATAGTGACTTTGTTTCATTGAGGAAACGCTTACACTTGTCACGGACAGAGACAAAGTGACGTCTATTATTTTCTTGGATTTCTGTTGTATACACATTTCCTTCCGGTTCTCAACCAGAGACTTAAGGTCATAAATTGGTTCATAACATATTCCACTGATCATTTTTAAAAAAAAAAAAAACAAAAAAAAAAAACACCATAAGATCACACACGTTTTACATAGATAAAGCTCTTCGCAAGGAGTGGGCTGTACTTATGGGTCCAATTTGTTGTCTACCTTGAAGGCTTGGTCTACATTTAATCCCTTCAATGAGTTTATCGGGACACTTTTCAATCAATCTGAGGACACCAACTTCAACTGAAATTGCTAATGTTCTCATGTGCTACATTATTGAGATTTTCAAGATACGTTACACTCTGCGGAGACTGCCATGTCAATAAAAAGGCATATTTATTATTATTATTATTATTATTATTATTATTATTATTATTATTAGTAGTAGTAGTAGTAGTAGTAGTAGTAGTAGTAGTATTTTTGTTGTTTTTGTTGTTGTTGTACGCGGACATTGGAATGGATAGTAAAAGTTCAAATTCCGGATTAATCTGTGACGTTTTCTAATGCCTTTGAAAAAAATATGAACCATTCTCATCCACAGCCCCTGTTATGAGTTGCCGAATTTATTCGTAGATGATTTCGTTTGAATACATGGCCAACTTTTAACCGATTCTGCCACAGAAGATCGTTCGGTTAGCAAGATCGAATTTACTGCATTTAAACTTCAATCATCCATGAATCTCTCACGTGCATTCATATCTGCTCATGGCGTCTCAAACGTAAACAAATGACGTCACACATTAAAGGGAACGTCAGGTTATATGACGGTTCCGTATAGGATACAGGTTCGAATCCTGTCAAAGGACGAATATTTTCTATGAAAATTTCTCGGACATTCAGGTCGGTAAATGTTTAATACTGTATATTATAAACAGAGCATTTACTTAAATATTTGTATCTATAATAAGAATGTATAAATATAAAATGTCTTAAAATAATTGTCGGACTTTGACAATTTCATAATGTGCGACATCATTTGTTTACATTTGGATACGCCATGAGCAGATATGAATGTACGTGAGAGATTCATGGAAAATTGAAGTTTAAATACAGTAAATTCGACCTTGCTAACCGAACACGCCTCTGTGGCCAAATCGGGCATGTCAAGGTAATTGACAGTTCTGTATAAGATACAGGTTCAAATCCTGTCAGAGGACGAATATTCTCTGTGAAAATTTCTCGGACATTCAGGTCGGTAAATGTTGCTTAATACTGTTTATTATAAACAGAGAATTTACTTAAATATCTGTATCTATAAAAAGAATGTATAAACATAAAAATGTCTTAAAATAATTGTCGGACTTTGTCCATTTCATCATATTAAATAGCCTACATTCCAAAGTCCGAAAAATCTGTAAACCGAAGCACTTCCTGTCACAAGAACCTTGGATAAAAGATTCTCAGCTTGTATATCAAACGAACCTTGAGCATTTTGATACTCTCTTGTAGAATTTAATCTATCTCCCGAACGTAGGTAATCCATCAATAATGACTAATAGTATAGTCATCATTATTCATCGTACTTTTGCACTGTGTCCATATACGTTTTGTAATTTACTTCTCATTAAGTGTAAATGGCTCTATTGAAGAAATGTGGGCCAAAGGCGACTAAATTGCTCCAACTTGACCCCTGTGGACGCAATAAACCGTTGCCAAATAAATGCTGCCCTGAACCAATCTAGGCCATTATTGATCAAATCGTCCTAATGCTACAGTGCTATCATTTTCGCTAGTAAAAGCGAGTCTGTATCAAATTGAAGAAGGCCAAACGAAAGCCCTTGAGGTTTCAGACGTAAAAAAAAAAAGAATGAGAAGAAAAAAAATAAATATGCATTAGAAATTCTTCTATCTTTCCCAAATGCACACATGATTCAAAAATCTCATTCTGTAAACATATACGCACATATGATCGTTTCGATATTCTAGAGTTGCGCACGCCTCCGTCAAAACCCAGCTGCACATTCGCAAATCTACATGTCGGCATTTGCAAATGCCCGTACTTTTACAAGGATACCACCACCAACGCTGTCACCACCAACTTTGCTCATGTAAAATGCGTCACTCGAGAATTGGTGGGCGGGTAAGTTACAAGCTGGGGGGATTTTGCCATCATCCGTTTTTTTTGCACTCTTGGAAACAGAGACTTATTAAAAATCGTATTTTAGACTTACAGTAAAGAAATTTTATTCTGGAAGTGCTAGTAGTGTTTTGTTAGCGGGAGAAAAGACTATATTTTCGAATTACGATCCTGAACCAGAGAGACAGTCTGAACGTCAACGGAAGGCCGGCTGAGTCAAGACTACTATATCGAATATATACGTTCCTTTATATATATATATATATATATATATATATATATATTATGAAATGGACAATGTCCGACAATTATTTTAAGACATTTTTATGTTTATACACTCTTTTTTTATAGATACAAATATTTAAATAAATGCTCTGTTTTATAATAAACAGTATTAACAACATTTACCGGCCTGAATGTCCGAGAAATTTGAATGCACATGAGAAAATCATGGAAAATTGTAGTTTAAAAACAGTAAAATCGAACTTGCTAACCGAAACGCTCCTCTGTTGCGAAATCGGTAAAAGTACTCAGGCTATATGACGGTTCCGTATAGGATACAGGTTCGATTCCTGTCGGAGGACGTATATTTTCTATGACAATACTGTTTATTATAAAATAGAGCATTTACTTAAATATTTGTATCTATAAATAAAGAATGTATAAACACACACACACACATATATATATATATATATTAATCATTTCAACCTAACAGGAATACTACTAGTACGCAGGGAGTTACAGGAAGTGAATGTGAGTGAAAAGATTGAGTGTAGTGAGGATTGAGGAAAGGACAAAAGATTAACATGATTCCAGAAGCTAGAAGATGGCGACTGACGTTGCATTTAATTGTTTTGAAGATTGTAATTATCAGGGAAGCAAATAAACGGAAGGGAGATCCACAAGCGGGGATTGCAAGAGAAGAAACCGTTGGAATAGAAGTGGCGGTTGCATTTAGGTATTGCAACAGTAAACGGGTGGGACCTAGATGCCTACGTAGAAGCACACTTAAATTCATGTAGTCGAGGCCCCAGGGAAAAGGCTTGTCGTAGCAGTTGCCATGAAAATATTAGTATAAAGGACAGAAGGAAGCCACGTCACGTCGATGAGAACATAACTAAAGTTGAAATGTCAGGTCTGGATCGATTACATTACAGATCCTTCTTTGGATTTTGTCAACAAACTCATGATGAAGCACCAGGCCAGATATAGCATCAGTATTCAATGCAAATGGTAGATTTGCAAATGTGCAAGATGGACTGACAGAAAAATTTTCTGGCACGACACATTGACCCAACTTTAAATATACAATGAAGGATTAGGCCCTCAGCCGCTATAGGCAATTTAGAATTCAAAAGAACTAAAAGGAACTAACACCCGGTGATACTAACTAGGGAGTTTACTAATATAGACTTAATCTCGCACAAGATCACCTGTAAGGAGTTATTGTATCCCATATAATTATTTGCTGCTAATAAAGCAAAACATCTTTTTGAGAAAGATATTACTAGAAGATTCAGATTTGACGAACATCATGATGATTCACTTCAACCTTTATTTTCAATCGCGAAATAGCTTCCAGATAAAATCTGTAAAATATCTTTCACAATATATCGTAATGGTTATGGCATGATTAGCCGTTTCCATACAGGAGTAGAGGAAAAACTATTCTTAATCGACGCGTTTCATCCACTGAGGGACTTTATCAACGCAAATGTAGGATTTATTTGGTTGCACGTGTTTATATACAAGAGCAAGGATGTCATTGGTTTATGAAGACATTTAAATTTTAGAACGTTCATCAATATTCATCAGGTGGTTGAAAAGTCAATCAAAACCTGTGGTGGACACAAAATATCATAATTCAATGTCTGGTAAGACAAACGTAAACTAATAATATTTAGGTTTTTTTTTTTTAATAAATCAATATTGTTTAAATTGTGATCAGATTGTTATGGTTTGGGATGGACGTATATTCTGTATATGCTCAAAACACAAGTCAGTCAGTTATGTGCCATGCGTGATACATGACTAACGAGACAGATTTTTTCCCGC
Organism: Acanthosepion pharaonis; assembly: GCA_903632075.3. Lineage (NCBI taxonomy): Eukaryota > Metazoa > Mollusca > Cephalopoda > Sepiida > Sepiidae > Acanthosepion > Acanthosepion pharaonis. The sequence goes on from CAHIKZ030005533.1 coordinate 358,471, forward strand.
AGTAGGTTGCCATTTCTTTCTGCGGTAGAACTGTTGCCATCCAAGTCTCTAGAACCCGGTCTGTCCTGCTATTTACCCTTATCTGGGGATATAGCAAAACATAAAGCAATGGATTATTATTTTTTTTAAATATTTCTTGGTCGTGTACAGGGTGCGATGGATAAACTGTCGTCTAAATTACACAAAAATGAAAATAATACTGATATTTCATTTTAACAGATATATTTATCAAAATTACATAAAAAACATCTTGAAATACTAAAGAGTAAATCAATTCGTTAAAATCGCCATCGACATCAGCTACGGCCTCCAGACGATTTCGGAATCTCCTGAATCTCTTCTGGACGGTCTCCTTTGCGTAAGCTAGTGAATTCTGCCATAATCTTTGTCTTCAGTTCATCGTTGGTGTTACAGGGAATTTTGTTTTGTCTCTCGCTCAACTGCGCACCACCACATATAATAATCGAGAGGGTGCAGTCTGGGGAGTTAGGTGGCCAGATATAAGGGATGGTGTGTCGCAGAAATTGTCTAACCGCCATGACTGGGTTCTCCTGCATGTATGGCATGGTGTAGAGTTCTGTGACAAGACGAAGAGTCTTCCAGCAGCCACCGAGGGCAGCGCTAAATCCTCAAGGCATTTCATGTACGATTCCGTGTTGAGTCTGAGGCACTGTTGGAAGATGAATGGAGGTATGACATCGCCATCACTAGAGATCACTCTAAAAACCATGATGTTGACTCGATATGTCATCCTCAGATTGACACCCACCCAAACACTCTAAAATATTCGTTTTGGACATTTAAATATCAAGCAGTACAGCATGCCGTTTCAAAATTTCTGGCTGGAGTGATCTTTTCCCACAGATGGTGCCCAACTGACCGTCCATACTGTACAGTCGACAATACCTAAAAACAATGCTACTTTTCCAAGCCAACATACAGGGTGCGATGGGTAAAATGTCGCCATTTTTTATTTTGCACATGTGTGTTGCTTTTTTTGATTTTGTCGACTGTCTAGTATAGTAGGGTCAGTTGGGAAATGTCTGTAAAAAAAAAGGGGGCACCACTGAATAATTCACGCTGCCAGAAATTTGGAAAAGAGATGCGCAAAACAAAACAACGCGCAATCACGAAATTAAAAGTAGAAAATGGCGACAATTCACCTATCGCACGTTTTACGTTGGTTTGAGAAAATAGTAATTCTTTCAGGTAGGCTGAGCTTGAAAAAATAAATGTATCGTAGATTATATATTTTGGTAAGATTCTATAGCGACACTCTCCAGAATTTCCTTTTGAGTAAATAACTGTCTCTTTTGATATGTGTGACATTTTTTAGATAAAAATTGTGGTTGAATTTATTTATACGTATGACTAGTGCATTTGATAAATTGTTGTATATAAGATCCCTGTTGTCTTCATGGATAAGTTTAAAAATTCCTGAATATTACTGTCTTTCTTTTGTCTTAGATGTAGAGAGGGAGATAGAAAGAGTGGGAGAGGTAAGTGATGTAGACAAAAAAAAAATCTAGATAGAGGCTTGCTCTCTTGCTATCTAGAGCCCCTCAAGCATCAGTTCGAAAAGAAAAAAGATGGAAACTTGTAAGAAAAGGTGATACATAAAGATTTCTCATGTAGAGAGGAAGCAAAAAAAAAAGCCAAAGAAAGATTAATGCGATGCTACAGTATAAAAGATAATTTATAATTCTCATATGAAGCTAAACCAACTCTGTAAAGCATTGAGATAAAACCAGGAACGTGTAAAGACGTTTAGTATGGTCAATGAGAGAATTTGAAGTTACACGCAAAGTGTCATAGAACAAAAAGGGCATGAGATAACATGAACATCTTAGCTGAAAACACTTATAGGTTAAAATCATACTTATACATTATTAAGATGGCTAAGTTATTAAGATATTAATAATAAACATACTTGAATTAAATTTAACCCCCCCCTCTAGAACAGGAGTACAACTTTGAAAAATCTGTTTGAAAGAGAAACATTTATATACACAACGCTTCACTGATTGGAATGTCGAACTGAACCCTTTATTTCATCCACCTGGTTAGATTGTTCAAGTCTCATATTCAATGCCTTCTCCCGATGTCTCAGTGTCAGTTATCTCCCTTTGACTCAATTCTCCAAGTTTTGATCATTGCTACTAGGTATTGAACTCACGACTGGATTCAACCAACGCTTTTATCCTTGAGGACATTAGTGTATGAATTTTAGAAACATATAAACCTAATTTCTCATTAACCATTTTTTTTTTACCATTACAATTTTTGATGATATTATTGTTTTTCTCTAGCACTCCGTATTACTGATTCCCATATTGTATTAATTTCTATGCTTGGTTGGCTTAGTAGATTTTTGTGGCTTAACATATGTGCTGATTCCTTACGTTTTCGTATTTTCCAATGATTTCTGTCCATTATGTCAACCTCATCCCACAAGAGTGTGATCTCTTTTTTCCCCTCTCTATGTAGTCTCCCTTTTCCCTTCTCTATATAGTCTCCCTTTTCCCTATGTGATCTCTCTTTTCCCCTCTCTATGTAGTCTCACTTTTCCCTTTCTATGTGATCCCCCTTTTCCCCTCTCTATGTAGTCTCCCTTTTCCCCTCTCTATGTGGTCAATTACTCCTGATTTTTCTATTTCCACTCATATTATGGCATTACAGTGTTCCTACAGTCTTATCTTAAGGAGGCGGTCTGTTTCTCCTTTATACTTCTTAACAGAGCTGCATGGAATGGCGTACACACAGTCCTTAATCATGTTCTTCTCTATGGGAGGTCTTATTCGAAAGATGTGTCTGCGAAATGTTGAAGGTCGTCACATAGACCAGTGGGTAAAAGCTTTGGTTGAATCCGCGGACTTGACCCAAAGTTGTGAGTTCAATTCGTGGCCACAGCACTAGGAGTGTTGACTGATAACGGATATCGAAACATCCGGAAGTGATATGGCACGGGAAACTAGAACAATCTAACCCGGTGGACGAAATAAAGAGTTCAATTCGAAATTCCAATTACTTGAATAAGGCCGAAACGTTGTGAATATGGCAACAAAGATGAGGACAACAGTCCGAACAATGTAAATAGTTTAACTAATTACAATACCTCATCTCATAAATATAGAAATAGAAAAACTTGTTATGATTACTCCATCATTACTCAATTATCATTACCCAATTATCGTTAATCAGTTATCATTACTCAATTATCATTACCCAATTATCATTAATCAGTTATAAGTACCCAATTATCATTACTTAATTATCATTAGTTGATTATCAGTTCCCAATTATCATTACTCAATTATCATTATCCAATTATCATTACTCATTTATCCAGTCAAAGCAAGCTTTGAAGTGCGTTCACAAGGCTATGAATTTATGAAAAATTCTTATTTCATCATTCAAGTACATTTTGCAAACGTTTAACTAACATCTGAGCAAACATTGAAAGAAATTTTGTATCAGTGCAACTGGAAGAATGTTATTTTCACTGGACTGAAACACATCGACTTTTTACTGATAAAAAAGATATATAAAATGAATAATTATTATACATTGTAGAAATGTATTGCAAATGATATCATTATAGATTTCATAGTAAATGAATTCTTCTACAGTAAACGCTTTGTAAATAATTTTTATAAAATTAATCAATTAACAATCAGTAGTAGGAAATGAATTCATTAGTAATGGCTTTACATAAAGACCTTATTGCATATCTGAAAGAAAGCTACTTCCATTGATCACCCCCATCTAGATACTGACCAGGTTCGACGTTGCTTAAGACAGTTATCAGCATCTAATGCATACTTTAGTGACCAAAAAGTGATATTACATGGACATTGTAAATTCCTTGTGGATTTACTTTTCTGTGAAAATGAATAAATAAGGATTCTTAATTATAGAAATGGATTAGTGGTAATTTTAATTATGTAAATTATTAAATTGAAAATAAGCAAGCTATATTATCAATGGTCATGTACTAACGTAATAGTTGTAGAGTATATCGCTACTAAATGTGAAACATTTTGATCTTACAAGCGTAATAAATGTTTTCTTTCGACTGATTTATAATCTCGCTGCGTTTATTTCATATATTTGTTGACCCAGTCTTGTAAAAATCGTTACCGAAAGAAATAAATCAGGATTATGTTAGAACTGCATCTACTAGGAATTTTGACAGCCGCTGTGCAGAGGCAAATGACGTCATCCAGCGCGAACACGGATTTATTTGGAAAAAAAACGAATAATGAAGCTGATTCTCACAGGAGATTTCTAACGCTATTCTTTGCTTCACAAGAAGCCTTGAATGAGAACTGAAGAAAATAGCAGAAAAGAAACATTGCAACACTCGAAAAGTAAATATTTTATGCAACTTCTACTGTTTATTGAATGAATTATGTTTATTGCTTTTGTGTATTCTGTTTTTTGTTTTTTTTTTAATATTCAACATAGCAAAGCTAGTTTCATCTCATATAAAAAAGGGATAATTCGATATTGTTTAAAAATATCGAATTAATGGCACGGTTTAATGTCGTCTGTTTTTTTTATTTAAGGGACAAGTTTTGTTAGCCAGGGCTACAAGTAGATAATTGTGGTACATTTAAAAACACGAAGTTATTAAATTTTGAATTAATATTATTCATTACAAGTTTGAGTGCAGACGAAAAATGGAGGATTGCTAACAAACCTTCCCCTTTTATCCTTGACAGAGTTAGGAAATGTCAACGCAATTTTGTAGGTGATACATTATCTTCCACCTTACAACCTCTTTCCTACAGACGAAATGTCGTAAGCTTATTACTACGCTGTTTCTATTTCCACAATTTCAGTCCTTTATATATATGACCTTGTTCGTCACGTAGACAGGCTCGAATTATCGCCATTCCCTTCTTATTCCACTGATAAGAAGGAAGCTCCCTTTGGACAGCTTATTCCAAAGAGACGCTACTTTGTGGAACAGACTGTGGAATTCTTTCCGTTCAAGTTTGATCTCCAAAAATGGAAATGAAATGAAAACCGTTATCTTTTGTCTTCTTATTTTCTGCTCTTTTATTCTCTCTCCTTAATCTTTTTTTTTTTTTTCATATTCTCTCACACTCACTAACCACTTCCATCTTAGTGATTTGATTGACTTTTTTGGAGTTAAATGATTTAAAAAAAAAGAAAGAGAAAACCATACTGAGAGGTTGCTTCCCCGACAACTACAATCTTAACCTATCCAAATCTAAGGTCACTCGTTATTTACCATAATTATTCTAATCATCTGAACTTACCTCTTCCTCATTCAGTAAACCTCTACTCTGAGAGGCTCGTGTGCTCTCTATTGGTTGAAAAAAAATAAAAGAAAACAACTCTCAAACCTAGTTGCCAGAGTTTGTATTAAAAACTACCCTCAAATGTCGAAAATAACAAAAAAAATTAAACAAAAATTTAATAGATTTTTTAATAGATTTAATAAAAATTTAATAGATTTTTTAATAGATTTAATAAAAATTTAATAGATTTTTTAATAGATTTAATAAAAATTTAATAGATTTTTTAATAGATTTAATAAAAATTTAATAGATTTTTTAATAGATTTAATAGAATTTTCAAAGAGTGAAGGATGAGAGTCCTTTAAATATAATTGCACTGGATCCTACTTTTACTCCGCCACGAGCCTGTAACAAGAGATAGTAAATAGTTTATGATATCTATTTTTATTAAAAAATGTAAAAATGTTTAAAACTTTTATAGCAGATTGAGACTTTATTAAACAACACGAGGTACGTTTGTCACTATATACATTACATAACATATTCGCTAGATTAGTTACGACTGAGTAGTGAGTTCGCGACACACACACCTGGTGCTCCACACTTTCGGCCTTGTGCTACATTTAAGCTACGCTTAGAAAATCATTTGGTCACCTAGATGTGGCGTAATGGTTAGCAAGCATGTCTCGCTAGAACAATTACGAGTTAATAGTAAGTTCGATCGTCTCTGGGTGCTCCATACGTTCGACCTTGTGTCACATCGAAGCTAAGAATGGAAAATCACCATTACATAACATAATATTACATAATATAATACGAACAATATTACACCATATACAGCACCCGGTATTTCCAAGCAGTCACCCATCTAGGTTCTGACCAGGACAAACATTGGTTAACTTCGGGGAACGTTCGGGAACCGCTGTTTGAACGTGATGGGCTGTAAGCCTTATTCCTGAAACGGTTAGTTCCGATTATATATTTGTCATTAAAATTGGTTTCAAAACCAAACATTATTTGTGACTCAGCATAATAGTTTCCATCATAGCATTGTTGTTAATGCTTTCGTCTTCTGCCAAGCAGATAAATATGTAGTCCAGAGGTTAGGAATCTAATATAACACATATATTATGACGGTCTCTGCAAAGATTTCCTTTATGATCCTGTTATTCATCTCAAGGTTCTTGACAAAATACAAAAAGAAGGATCTGCAATGTAATCGATCTTTACCTGGCATCTCGACTTCAGTCACTTTCTCACCGATGTGACGTGACTTTCCTCTGTCTTTAATTAATAACCTGCATTCGTATCTATGTTTGTTATTGTAATATCGCGTTAAAGTTGTTAAGCTCAAATATTTAACGATGCCCTGGGGGAATTTTCACGCGTATCTTATAGTCGTGGAACTAGCAAGGGGCTTATTGAATCATTAATTTAAGAATTAAGATGCCTCAGAAAATTCAAATACGAAGAGCGTGAAAATTCCATGGCTATAACTTACTAATAACAGATGAATAGTTATACGAATATAATGTAATAAATGTTGTGTGGCGTACAGTAGCTTCGTTCTTACCGCTGATCTTCGCAAACTCAGCAAAGTTTTTTTTTTTTGCCCTTCTTCCTAAGACGAGAACATTCACATTTTCACTTAAGGGAAACACTTTACGGTTTCTCTGTCTTTTCTACAAATACGTTCATGGTAACTGCTCTGACAAGCTTCTCCTATGATGCCCTGACTACGTGAATTTCAGCGTGCTACTAGATTGCATCTAGGTCCAACTCTTTTGCTGCTTAAATAGTTAAATGTAACCGCTACTTCTACTCCAACAGTTTCTTTCCCCGCACTTCCAGCCTATGGAATTCCCTTCCGTTTGCTTGTTTCCCCGATAACTACAATCTTCAAAAATTTAAATTCATCGTCAATCGCCATCTTCTATCTTCTTGAATCCTCTTCATCTTTTATCCTTTCTTCAATCCCCACTATACCCAGTCCTTTCTCTCACTTTCACTCCATGTAACCCTCTGCGTACTAAAGGCATTCACGCTTTGCTTGGGGTGAAATGATTGAAAAAATAAAGTGCCTCAAAGTATAATCATTTAAATATATTCTACCCTCTACCATCTTCCTTTTACATAGAAATCTGTGTATTTGTGAATTTTAAAATAAGCAACTTTTAAAATCATTCACATCTATTTTCCCCTCTGTCAACTATTAGATATAAATGTGTATTTGTGAATTTTAAAATAAGCAACTTTTAAAACCATTCAAGTCTATTCTAGCCTCTGTCATCTATCTATTACATATAAATGTGAATTTTAAAATAGGCAGCTTGTAAAATCAATCAAATCTATTCTACCCTCTGCATCTACCTGCTACACAAAAATCTGTGTATTTGCGAATTTTAAAATTTGTATTAACATTTGTATCATTTTATACACAAGCCGCTTGTTTTCAACAAGATGGATTCAGTATCGACAAATATAATGCTTCTCTTTATTAACGACCCCCAAAGCGCAAGCATAGTGATTCTGGCAAATTGGATATGCCAAAGAGAAACCGTAAAGTGTTTCCCTTAAGTGAAAATGTGAATGTTCTCGTCTTAGGAAGAAAGGCAAAAAAAAAAACTTTGCTGAGTTTGCGAAGATCAGCGGTAAGAACGAAGCTACTGTACGCCACACAACATTTATTACATTGTATTCGTATAACTATTCATCTGTTATTAGTAAGTTATAGCCATGGAATTTTCACGCTCTTCGTATTTGAATTTTCTGAGGCATCTTAATTCTTAAATTAATGATTCAATAAGCCCCTTGCTAGTTCCACGACTATAAGATACGCGTGAAAATTCCCCCAGGGCATCGTTAAATATTTAAGCTTAACAACTTTAACGCGATATTACAATAACAATCATAGATACGAATGCAGGTTATTAATTAATGAATCAGTTACAAATAAAAAGATATGAAACACTTTAAACATTTGGGTGTTAAGCCTCCTCTACCATCCCTTCTTTCTTTCTCATTGAAATCAAACAGCATCTCTTATACGTCTTTTCCGTCATTCCTTGCGATTGAAATAGAATAGTTCATTATTGATTAGGTATAGGTACATATTTTTTTTAGGATATAAAACGAAAACATTTAAAAATCGCTACAGATTTGCAGTCGTGTACCAACGCATATCAATGCATCTCATCAGGCGATAGTAAATTACTGGTGAGTGAGCGATTTATTTAGATTTAAAAGCAAAATAGAACATCCTTTTTCGAAAAAAAAAAATATGCTCTACTCTACTCTTAAGTTAAATGTTACGAACGTTGGAATTGTATTCTATTCGTTCTCATCGTACCTGCATATATATATATATATATATATTAATCAATTCACCCAAAGCAAGGGGATAATGGATAATGACACTAAGATGCAAGGGGTTACTGGCAGTGAAAGAGCATGAGAAGAATTTAGAAGAAATTGAAAACCGAATTCTAAACAGGAAAAAAGGATAAACTACTAGACTTTTTCCTGAGTCGTCTGAACTGGATGATAGACGAACCTATTTAATCGTAATGGGAATAAATAAATAAATATTATATAGTAAATCAAATTTCAGATTTTAGACATTAACAGCACAGAGGAGCGAGTACAGAAGAAGAGTATTCAGGAAGACAGTAGATAGCAATTGACAATGCATTTAAACTTTTGATGATTTTAGGCAGAGATATTAGCAGTAAGCAGTTAAAGAGGTCTTTAGAAGGAAATGGAAACTCAATCCTAATCAGGGAACAATGAGTAGACCTGTGCTCCTGTTAAAACAAAAACCGTGACGGGTGTGAACCGGGCGATAAAAAGGCAAGTATATTGTGAAAATTTTACCAGCAATGCTCGATTAATAACAATTTTGAAAAGTTGCTATTTCATTTCAGAGATGAGTAATTGTCAGTATTATTGTATTCTTTCGAACTATTGTTCTCTTCTTGGTTGATATAGATGCTATTATAGACATACCGTTTCGACCAAGTACTCTCTGGTCATCATCAGGTGTCTATTAATTGGCTGATATGGGATATTTGTTGATTATTGTAGAATCTTGTCCCTGTGATATCAGTTATTGTTCCTTTCTTCTGAATCCGTGCTTTACTACCTGATCCACGGATCGAACTCACTACAACCAGATGACAGTAACACATTTATAGACAACTGCTATATCCCCTACGTCACCTTCATTAGTGGCGTGTTTTTTGGAGCCTTTTATATTCAGTACCTGATGGCCTTTGATATTTGGTTGGGATGGCGGGATTGTTCCGCTTTTCATAATTTAGGATTTTATTTCAGAGGTGAATAATTGTCTATAGTCTTGTATTAATTTGAACTATTGTTTCGACATAGATGCATAGCATAACTTAACACGATATTTCGACCAAGTACCCTCTGATTATCATCAGGAGTTCATTAATTGCCTGATATGCGATATATGTTGATTATTGGGAAACCAATTACATTATCAACTGCCGTATTAAGTTTTATATAGTGTATACACACAATACATGCATGCACGCATTTGTGTGCATTTATGCGTAGACTCTATAACTGTCTGTTACTGCGTGTATGTGTAAGATCTACAACTCGCGTATATATTTCTGTGTGTATGGTCAATAAGTGTGTACGTTAGGGTTTACCATCTCATGTCAATCGATTTGGTTTGCAAATGATCAATTTGCTGTTTTTCTATCATGTTCTTTTTTTTTAACGGAGCAAATGAAGAATTACTGGAATAAACGACAATCATGAATATTTGAATCGTTAAATATTTAATATCTTTCTCTTTTTTTAAAATTTCTAAAAGTGTCTTAAAAGTTGTAAATAAATAGTCAACATAAAATTTACAAAAATCGCATAATTTTGAATTAATTAAATTTTTAAAATAAGACAGACTTTTAAATAAATACATGCCAACAGATTGTCAGTTGCACAATATGAAGAATTTATATCTTCATTTGTTTCTGATATTATTTCTGGTGAAATATTTTCACAGTGTAGGTAAATGATTATGTGAACATTTTCCACCTTATTCACACACACACACACATATATATATATATATATATATATATATATATATATATATATATATATATATATATATATATATGTGTGTGTGTGTGTGTGTGTGTATATATATATATATATATATATTGAAATGGAGTAAGTCCGACAATGTTGAAATGTTATTTTCATAGACACAAATTGTTTAAGTAAATGCTCTGTTTTTATTTTTAATTAGTATTTTCCAGCCTAAATGTTCGAGAAATGTCGTAGAAAATATGCGTTCCCCGATAGGAATCGAAACTGTATTTTTATACGGAAACTCTCATTTGATCTGACGTACTATACTATTTAGCTACACAGAAGCGTCTGGTTATATATTGTGGGCGCGTGTGTAAATATATATATGTATATTCGTAATTTTAGGTGGGGATATGTATATGTATCGATTCATGTAGATGGGTTTGCATATGTATCTGTATATATATATATATATATATATATATATAAGTATTTATGAGTTCATATATGTGATTTGTGTGAATATATGTGTAAGATATAGTGGTATGCATATATAGGTATAAATGGGTGTAGGTTTTATATATATATATATATATATATATAGAGAGAGAGAGAGAGAATTGTAATGGAAGGACACAATTTCTTTTTTTTACCGTTTAGTCTTACTTTATCTTTAAATAATTTCTGATTAGAATTGTAAAATTGGAAATTTTACTTATCTGAAGATAATCTCATTTAAAATTGATCATTTAGATTTAAACTAAAATATGTTACTCCTTAACTATTAATCATGATATTAAAAATATTAAAATTAAATATATTTTTTGAAATTTAAACACATAATTCACCAACCTAACGTTAACGGTAAAATTTAAAAAAAAAAAAATTAAATAGGTATAAATATGAATGTGTGTGGAGATATGTAAATGTATGTGTAGGTATTTGTATATGCGTATATACCGGTGTATATCGATACATGTGTATGTGCTTATATGTGTAATTGCACATGTACATGGACGTATGTATATGTGATTTTTACGTAAAAATGTATGCGGTATATGTATGTGAAAACAGAATTTTTTTTACTATCACCTTCAAAACATCCTTCGTCTTGATTTGAAACCTAAACTTTAATTAAGAAATATTACCCATCTAAAAATAGCTACAAAATACATTCCTGAATTAAACTCAAACTGATAAAGATTTTACCGTAACAGTCATTCACATATTAAAATATTACTATTAGTAAACTTTTATTTTTTTTATTATTGTCATTTATTAATATAGTATTCAACTTATATTAAATCCCTAATTTATTTGTAGAGAAGTTGAATATTTAAATTGCTAACAAGCATTAAATTAATTTCTTTGTGGAGTTTTTTTAAACATTTAAATTATATCAAAAATTAAAATCGATTTTTATCTAAATTGCTAAAGCTATACCACCCCTCTTCTTCTTCCGTAAACCCTAAGTACATCTCTTTTCTCTTTACTTCCCCTTTTTTCTTTTTCCATTTTTTTCTCTTTTCCTTTCCCCACCTTCCCTTCTATGTCAACTTATATAAGCTTAATACTCCCCGTCAAAAGTGTAAATTTTAATTTAATTTTTCGTTTCATATTTGAAAGTGATGCCTGAAGATCCAGGGAAAAATAAAAGTCTCTGGTGAAATAAATTATTACAATGAAGCCTTAATGTGGACTGCTTCTCTTTTAAAATATATATATATATATATATATATATATATATATATAAAATATGAAATGCTCAAACACTAATATTCCATGGTTATAATTTATGACATTGGAATCGTAATCATGATCCAGTTCATCAAACCTAGAAATTCAAAAAGAAATCAGAAAATAGTGTTTGAGCCTTTTATACTATATTCTTTCTCTTTCTTGGACATTGAGTTCTACCTGGATTCTATCCTCTTGGGAATTTGACATTATATATATATATATATATATATATATTGATCACTATATATATATATATATATCACTAATATATATATATATTATATTGATCACTAATATATATATATATATATATATATATATTGATCACTAATATATATATATACATATTGATCACTAATATATATATATATATATACTGATCACTAATATATTGATCACTAATATATATATATATATTGATCACTAATATATATATATATATATATTGATCACTAATATATATATATATGATATATATATATATATATTTATTTATATATATATATATATATATATATATATATATATTTATGTTCCTGCTGGAGCTATGTAAAAGTACCATGTTGAGACCTGGGTTGGTCTAGCTGCTCTTAATGAGGGTGAAAGGAGTCTCTCTGAGCTTTGATAAATATTTTTAGTGTTGGTTTCTCGATAAAAAGAATTCAAATGGGAAGGAAAACTTATGACAGCTTAACCCGGTCATTATATTGCATGTCAGCCGAGAGGCGTGTACTGGCTGATATTGTCTGTGAACCGGAGAGGTTCAATTCCGTGGTAATAACACATGAAGATTGACGTTCGGAGTTTCTGTGGCAAGTCTTTTGCAACGTTACTTTTTTATCGACAGATCCAAAAAGTGTGGATGGTCCGACACAAGCCTTCACCACTTGAAACAAATCATTGTGTTGGTTTTCTGACAAAAACATATAATTAGTTCCACACATATCCGGCTACTGAGAAAAAAAAAATCTCTACGAAACATCAAATTCATCTTGACACTTGGAATGTACAAACTCTCAAGGACAACAACTCAGCACCAGAAAGAAAAACAGCTCTGTTCACATTTGAGCTGAAAAAGTACAACATTGATATAGCTGCACTGATAAATAATCATCAGTCGACTACATGAAACGAGAAAGCAAAATAAGACATCTAAAAATGTTCCTGCTGCACAGATTGTGGTTTTTGTGCAATTCTCGAGCCGGTCTCAAACGTTGTCGTCGGAACCTCATACATCGAACTCGACTGGAGAATCCATCACACACACACACATATATATATACATATATATATATATATATATATATATATATGATTGACGATAGTGTGAAAGCATGAATCTGACCGTCGTGGTTCGTCTAGAAATTTTTTTCACAATTTAGTAACCCTCTGCCATTTAATGTGGCTTAGAGCACTTTCTTTTCCAGTGTGGATTTATAGCAGACTCATTTTAAAAGCTGCCTATTTCTATCAATATAAGTAACGAAAATAATTACAGAACCCCGATAACTATAACTTGTATTTTTTTTTAAATTAGTCAAATGTCGTAACAAAACTTTGTTTTATATAATGACAAATTTCAATTCTATAACCAAGCTTTTGCCAACTTTTAGGCTGCCCTATATGCAAACAGAAAAACAGAAAATAGTCGTTCCGAGTATGGGAATACGTCTAAGACATATTGCAAAAATCATTTTCTCATCATTTCCAGATGTTTGTTGACCTGTCTATTGATTTAACTTCACTTGAAGTGATACAAGAATTTGTACTTTTCCATGGAAGCGTGTAGGCTAATTTATCTTAGCACTATCCAAAAATATATTTCTGTTGTATGTCGGCAAGCAACGAAACGATGATAAAACAAAAGATATTTGCCAACAAATACTATAGTGTATATTTGCTTATTTGCAAATGCGCATATCTGTGTACACAAGAAAAAAGAACTAATAATAACTGAAGCGATGTAATTTGTTAAGAGAGATATTTTTATACATTAATAAAGAGAAGCATAACAGGGGCCCTCAAGGTTTTAAATTAAAAAGTATTTTTTTTTATTTCCTGTGGAAAGATAAGAAACCGCATTCTGTCGTTTTGTATGCAGAGATCTTACAATATCCTTTTAATCATGAGAAAAACATCCCAACTCATCAAAAATTTACAACTCATCAAAAATCACAGCAAAATCACAATAAAATCACAACTCGCCAAAAAATCACAACAAAAACACAACTCATCAAATCTCAGAACTCGTCAAAAATAACGACAAAATCACAACACACCAAAATTCCCAACACGTAAAAATCACAAGAAAATCGCAAAAATCACAACAAAAACACAACTCGTCAAAAATCACAATAAAATGATATTTCAAAAAGTCTATTCGACAACAGATTTTGGATGTGTTGCCACTTCTAACCAGGCTCGGTCAATTGATTCAGTCGCATCGCAGTTTGAGTAGTTTTACGTTTGGACGTTGATCGCCACGAGGTTGTCCGCCTCTTAGCTTGCTATCAGACTAATTCCACTTCTTCCTACCCGGGAAATGTTGCTACTTCACAACACGCATGCGCGAGCACACATACACACACAAACAGAAACACACACACCTATATATATATAATTTAGAATTTGATATATTTATAGAGGAAGTGTACTGAATATCGGAGATAGAGCGTTTTAGATATAGACAGTGTTGACATAGAAATTAAAAGTGGGTGACAACTGTCCGTTTCAGGTGTGAAACAATCTTCAGACCATGTGCTGCTATTTTTCTGTATGAAAAACAAACAAAAAAAAATAACTGGTGATCCTTCAAATATGTTGAAAAGATAGACATGGAAATCAAATATGTGACGAGTTTTGGTATAAAATATTTATGTGCAGATGATGCCGTAAAGAAATGCTTAGACATACAGAAACGAAATCTAACAAAAATAAATTTCCTAATTCTACACGTAAGATAATAGAAATGAGCCAATTCATCACGAATCAATGTTTTTTTCACCTCCGATAAACATGTTATTGGCAAAAATTCCTTTTACTGACGGAGTCCCATCTTAACGGCGTTTTGGCTTGACTATTTTTGAAATTTCTGCAAAAAATAATGCCATTAATAACAACAATAATAATGATAAAGTTAAAAACAGATATATAATACTACATACTAATTCTGTTATTCGAAATAATTCATCCAATCTTAATATCAAAATAATTACAGCCAAATCTCAAACTATTATGGATATAATCGGAATAAAAAATAACCAAAAATTTCTCTCTCTCTATATATATATATATATATATCTCAGGGGTGATTTTAGAAATAGTGGCTCCTGCTGCTAATGCAATGCTCTTCAACTAGAATCGATCTCTACTAGTCACTGACGTCTTTCGTATATTAAAAGCTTTAAAATTTCCCTTTCTCTCATCCGTGAGACGATAGTTTGGTAGAAATCATCGTGCTGATAACAAATATGACGCCCATTTTTTTACATTGCGCAGATCAGTACGAAAATTTCAGTGATTGCGCAGGTTAGTGTTGCCAACATTGTGTGAAAGTTTTTTGTGAATTGATCGGATGGTTTTTGAAATATTTGAAAGAAAGTTATCTCGATAATAATTTGGCACGCAGTATATATATATATATATATATATATATATATATATATATATATATATGCAAAGGATATTTTGATATTTTTTCAATCTAGCCAAATCCATCTATATTCTTTTACTTTTTCCTCCCATCATCTTTGTCCCTATGACAACAGAATAGTCAGGGACAAAGGTTATGGAGAGAAAAAGTCAAAGAATATAGAAGAATTTAGCTAGAGTGACAAAATATTCTTTCAAAAATTATTAAAAAAACACACACACATATATATATATATATATATATATATATATATATGCGTGTATGTGTGTTTGCTATTACGAACTAGAAGAATGTCGATTTTTGGTATTGTCACAGTTGTGATTGGGTAACGTTAAAATGTATAGGTATATACATCTATTTAACTGATACGATGTCAAATTATTGTTAATGAAGGTTTTATCCTGAGTGCATTATGTCAGTCCTCCATTTGAGAAGGAAATCTTTGCCTTAGAAGTCAGGATTCCAAGTCTTTGTTTTCACCATCAGCTCGAGCCTCAACCACTGGAACCACCGGAAAACGCAAGAATATATCAAACACGATGGTTAATATTCCCGCTTCCATCACTTCATGATATCAGTAAGCGGAACGCTGAATAAGATTTGGATACTATTTTTACGTATTTTGGGATAAAATGTGCGCTTTATATGTTGACAAATATGGTATATCCAGAGGCAGGTTCAACGCCATGATGTTAGTTTCAACTCTCCGTGAGTGGCTGTCTTCTTGCCGATACCAATTTACTTCAAAGCCAGGAAATTCTTCTAGACACTTTATCAAGGAATGCATTGCCTTTTAGTGTGTATCATATACCTCGATAAAGATGGCATATCTATATTCATGTATGTAGGTGTGCTTGTACAAGTATGAATGTATGTGGTGTAAATATATTAACTTTAGAGATACTATTATATACTAGACATAAAGCCTGCATACATTCTTACACATGTACAAGACACACACACGTATATATATATATATATATATATATATATATATATATATATATATATATATATATATATATATTAGTTACTTACCTCTACAGGAACATATAGTAACCGATACAGGGTCTTTGTTAATGCGGGATTCTGTTTCTCGCAATTGCCTTTGGCCATCCGGTAGAAACAGCAGACATCAAATAATGCTTTGACCTTCCTCTTACAGTGCAATAGGGATGAACTTCATGCAGAAGATCCCCGGTAATAGGCAGGAAAGAGGTTGCCATTTCGAAAGTTCAGGATGTTTTTATTTATCGGAAGAAGTCCTGAAGACAAAGATGACGATGTAAAGGATTATCAGTTACTTCTCTGCTCGGTATATTTGCGTTGAGAAGCTTCCATAGTTTCCAGCTTGTATACAAGTAGCTGCCATTTACACTAAAACAAAGTACACTCTAATCAAATATAAGCCGGTTTCAGTCGCTAGGCTTTCCATATATTACACTTGGCAAATTTTCATTTATTGCATCAGACAATTTTTTCGTCATTTTTTATTTTTTTGTTTGTAAGCTTACTTTTTTATTTTTTTGTTTGTAAGCTTACTGAAATTGGACTGCATTTTGACTAATGATCAATCGGATTGTAAGGTAGTCATCAAAACAATAAAGATGAAGATGCTAATCAGACAACAACATTTTAAAAAAGCTCTTCATGTTATCTTATTAACGCCAGAGACTGACCACACACACATCTATGCACACTCACAGAAACACACACACACACATATATATATATATATATATATATATATATATAAAATGACAAGGGAAAAAAATCTTAGATTTTGCCGACGCATTTCGTCTTCCGACTTTTTCAAGGAAAAATGAAATCGAAATGGTTTTGTTGTTACAGTTCCATTAAAAAATCCAAATTTAAAAAGATAGAGCCTTCTGTCTAAGCCTATTTTTCTGGTTAATGTAAATTACCATTATAGTAAGGGATTATTTTTTTTTCCATGTCGACAATAGACTTACATTTCTTTTTTTTAATTATTTTGTTTATAACCGGATATGTGTATTTTAACTATTTATTTATATGCATCGTATATTTGCTATTTTCTTGTTCTTATTCCCTTTATTTGACTACCCACTCCTCTTTATCTATATGCTTGTATATGTATGTAATATTTTGATAGTTGGTTTGTGTCGTTTTATTACTGTATTTCTGCTTGAATCTTGATTAATTTATTTATTTGTATATTGGGACGGGTATTTGCTTTTACTTCTATATACTTGTTTCTGGTATATTTTATTTTGCATTTTTGTTTGTTCTTTTTATCCTCTTTTGAATTTTTTGAATAGTTACCTCTTTCCTTTTTTTGTTTTTCTTTCTTTTATTCTTTATTCGTATTCTTCTATTTCCTGTGTCGTTCTTATATTTTCTTATAGCTTTATGTATCCGGGTATTAGGATGCAAATACGTTTGTCGTGTCATTTGTATAATCTGACTTCATTGTATCTAATGTTTTTAGCATTTATTTGTACTTTTCATATCAGCGTCGAATTTACCGTATAAACTGGCACATAGCTAAGAACAGTAATATATATATATATATATATATTTCTTCCGTTCCATTTTTTAATAACTTTGTAATATTTAAACCTAATTCTCGGTTAAATTTGAATTTGAAATTTGTAATTTTACCGTGAAATTAGAACTTAACTATTTTATATTGATTTCTAGTTTAAACTAACATTAACATACTAGTGGTTTGTATTTAGAATATATTGTCTTGTATTTTTTTAATTTTCATATACTTTCGATAATGGGGTTATGGAAAAGATGTTTCAGACTGTAATATAAATTACCCCCCCCAACAAGATTGCGTATAAGGTTTTGCACTCAACGTTCCAAAGTGAGGATTGTACAGCTCCAGCAGGGATAAGGCCTCAAAAATACATTTTTGGTCAAATCTCACTCTTGTAAAGACGAGTCATGGTAGAAAAGACAGCTAATTCCGGAAGCTACAGAGTGAGTCGACCATTTTTTTCAGTATATTTAATAATGTATTGTATATATGACTTTGACCTGATGCCTGTAGGGAAATTTTGTCCCAACAGATGTTAAACGCAGGGAGCCAAGTTGTGGGGGGGGTGCAACCATTCTTTGGGACTAGAGAAAACTCACGATCTAATCAGTAATCTTATGTGCCGTGTCTTCTATGGACATTGGCGATCATGGCTCTTCACAATTTCCTGGCTTTTGTAGCTCTTAATAAATTATTTTTTTTGTTATCTCCCCTAAATCTTACTCCGCCATCAATTTGCTCAAGCTCGCTAGATAGGCTGTTTTGAATTTTCAAGAAACTTCTTTATTTTGCAATGAACAGCATCATTTGATGAGACACCAGAAGTGTTGAAATAAAATGGTTATTTTAGTAGTGACGTTATAACATGTTTATGCTTTAATTTTTGAATAAATAATATTTGCTATATGATAGACTCTCTCGTCGAGTTCGACGTATTAGTTTCCGACCACCACGAACTAATTATCTGCATGCCTATGACGGGCATGACTTTGAGACCGGCTCGAAAATTTCACAAAAGACCAAAAACAGAACAGGAGAATGTATTGTATCCACGTGCATCAGGAACACTGTTAGATGTCTTATTTTGCTTTCTCGTTTCATGTAGTCAACTGATGCTTACTTCTCAGTGCAGCTATATCAATGTTGTTGTACTTCTTCAGCTCAAATGTGACCAGAGCTGTTTTTCTTTCTGGTGCTGAGTTGCTGTCCTGGAGAATTCATACATTGCAAGCACCATGATGAATTTGATGTTGTTTCGTGGAGTATTTCGCAGTAGCCGGATATGTGTTCAACTAATTATGTTTTTTGTTAGAAAACCAACAAAATGATTTGTTTCACGTGGCGAAGGCTTATTTCGGACCATCCACCTTTTTTGGATTTCTCGATAAAGAAGTCACGGTGCAAAAGAATTGCCACGGAAACTGTGAACGACAGTTTTCATGTGTTATTATCACGGAGTTTAACCACTCCGGATCACAGTCAATATCAGCAAGTACGCGCCTCTCGGCAGACACATGCAATCTAATGACCGGTTTAAGCTGTCATGAGTTTTCCTTCTCAACTGAATTTTTTTTTCATCGTGAAACCAACACCAAAAGGATTTATAATCAAAGCTCAGAGAGACTCCTTTCACCCTCATCAATAGCAGCTAGACCGCCCAGTTCTCAACCTGGTACTTTACATAGCTCTGCTATATATATATATATATATATATTAATGATAACGATAACATTCAGACCCAGTAAGCATTCCCTGTTTTAAATTCAAATTTAACCGAGCATTACAAAGTTTATAGAATAATGGAATGGAGGATGGATATATATATATATATATATATATATATATATATATATATAACTGTTCTTAGCTAAGTGCCAGTTTCGGCAAATTCGACGCTGATGTGAGAATGTATACTGTTTATTAATGTTCTTGGACTCTAGGTTTCTTGAAATTCATTTCCCACCCCTCCATTCGTTATCATTAATATATATATATATATATATATATATATATATATATATATATATATAAACAACTCTTTTCTGAATCCTTGCAAGGCTCTCAGCCAGATAGAGTAATGCCACGTTGTCTCTTATCGTTAGTTGCTTTCAAATCATCACATATTTGTTTGAGGCTCTAAGGAAACTTTCAGGGCATCGCAATTTATTTTATATTTACTTTTAATGATATTTTATTCACTTTGAGTTTTTCCAGAAATTTGTAAAAACAAAAGTTTGTATGCAACACTGAATACTAATTTAGAATTCAACTAAGATAGTTCTAAGCATCCTATCACTCCAGGACGTTTGCTTCAATCTGACCAAACTACTGTAAGCATACACACACGTACGTATATATATATATATATATATATATATATATATATATATATGCCTCCTTGATGTGCCTAAGAACAAAAACCACAAGGCCTCGAGACCTTACTCTCATTGTCCTACTTTGGTGAACTCGGAAATATTTCACAAGCGCAGATTGTGGTATTTCTGCATGCTGCGTTATCGAAGCCTTGTTGGACACCATAGTCCTAGTAGAATACGTGGGGGGATACTCCTAATTCTTCGTTATTTATATATATTTACTTGTAAAATAAAAACAGGAATAAAAGCATATCAAGTTTGTACTGCGCTAAATTTTTATAAACTTCGGCCTATCTACAAATCTCCGTTCAAGACTACCTTTCGAAATTTTTGGTTTATTTGTTATTGATCAGCAGGAGCGTGTACATCTCCACACGAGAAGACATATACATATATATTTATTAGTCATCACTTAGTATCATGAAAAGATACATAAATAAGCGTATTCAGTGGGGATCAAATTGATTGTAGTACTGAAGATCTAAGAGATACGCTTGCAAACTCAAATCCCATTGAGTCTTTTCACAGAAACACACGCACATACGTATACGCACGCGCATACACGAACCAGAACACACACACATACGCACACACACACTCACAAACTATGAATTGATGAGTTGATGAAATGTCCTCGATCTGAGCCACTTCTAAGATTTGACCAAATGATCAAACATCAGAATATATTGGAAATCATTTCTCGATCAAGATGTGAGTTTGGACGCAGCGTTGTGGAGATATATATATATATATATATATATATATATATATATAGATAGAGAGAGAGAGAGAGAGAAACAGAGACAGAGAGGTAAAGAGAAAAAGGGAGATACACAGACATACATAGATAGATAATGTGTACATATATAGAGCATGTAAAATCGTGTGTGTGAGTAGGTTTA
>CAHIKZ030005533.1:385000-407500 GCA_903632075.3 Acanthosepion pharaonis
ATGGAATAATTTGCTTGAAAGTGCTTCAGTTCGCAAAATGATACTAAAACGACGCTTTTGGCAAATACGCGATGTTCAGGATAGCAACACACTCCAAGATGGAGATTGCTTTTATCCAGGATTTGATTTTTTATTTAAATTAGGTAAAGGGTTATTAATTAGCTTTTACATTTAGGGTAATTTTAGGTACGTCGATGGCTGATGGCATAAAATAAAACGGGGAATTGAATACGGACAACCTGTGAAAATAGTAATGTTAAGAGGATTCCAAACAGCCCCCACCACATTGTAAATTCAGAGTTTTCCTTCTCCTAGACTGCTTGTTAACCAAGGCTAATGAGAAAATTGATGGCGGAGTAAGATTTAGGGGAGAAAACAAAAAAAAAAACAACAATTCATTAAGAGCTACAAAAGCCAGGAAATTGTGAAGAGCCATGATCGCCAATGTCCATAGAAGACACGGCACATAAAAGAAGATTACTGATTAGATCGTGAGTTTTCTCTAGTCCCAAAGAATGGTTGCACCTCCCCCACCCCCAACGTGGCTCCCTGCGTTTAACGTCTGTTGGGACAAAATTTCCCTACAGGCATCAGGTCAAAGTCATATATACAATAAATTATTAAATATACTGAAAAAAATGGTCGACTCACTCTGTAGTTTCCGGAATTAGCTGTCTTTTCTACCATGCTTTGTCTTTACGAGAGTGAGATTTGACCAAAAATGTATTTTTGAGGCCTTATCCCTGTTGGAGCTGTACAATCCTCACATTTCAACGTTGAGTGCAAAACCGAATACGCAATCTTGTGGGGGGAGGGGTAATTTATATTACAGTCCGAAGCATCTTTTCCATAAACCCATTATCAAACGTTATTCCTACTCTATCGCTATTTCCATGGCAAGTGTTCTGATGAGCTTCACTTTTTAGTTCAGACCCTTACAGTTAGAACTGTCTGCGCTACATCCTCGGAGTCGAATCAACCTCATTTCCTCCACTCAATGCTTCTCTACCTTGAGTGTTTCTCGAGCCTTTTTTTGGAAAAATTTTAGTTAAATATTTATGTGTGCATTTTTTGCACGTGTGTGTATAAGTATATGTTTGTGTGAAGCGGAATCTTTGTCAAGTTCGTTATAGCATTGCTCAGTATCGTACTGCAAGTGAGAATCGAATTCATTATACAATTTGAATTCATTAAGAATAGCTTGATATCTATGACAAAAAACGGACAAAGGAACACATATATATATATATATATATATATATATATATATATATATATATATCTATGGTAACAAATAGATTAGAGAATAAGCAGTCAGAACTTAATTAGCTTCATCATTTTATGCCATCAGCCATCAACGTACCTAAAATTACCCTCAATGTAGAAGCTAATTAATAACCCTTTGCCTCATTTAAACAAAACATCAAATCCTGGATAAAAGCAATCTCAATCTTGGAGTGTGTTGCTATCCTGAACATCGTGTATTCGCCAAAAGCATAGTTTTAGTATCATTTTGCGAACTGAAGCACTTTCAAGCAAATTATTCCATGAGGCAATGTCGTATCAGGAATGTCAGACACACTATACGTAAGCATCATGCAGCTATAAAGGTTAGGAACAATGGTATGCTTGTGGCAGTCACAGCAGTAAGGTTTCCGAATGCGTTGACAGCTATTATGTCGAGTGAACCGTATTGTCACATGGCCTAAAACGCAAGGAAATGCACAGGATGCGTAAAATGCAATTAGAGTTTTTTCTCTCCTGCACGAAAACTTGTTTTCTACATTCTGATTGTTACACTTGCTTTTTGTTCTCTGTCTCTCTCTTTTACCTCTTAACCAACTTCTCGTATCTGAATAGTAAACCTATAATTTACCTTGTTTTTTTTTCTATTACGTAATGATTCCAACTTTCTGATAGACAAAAACATGGTCGGGAGAATTCTTTATATTTTCACTATCATTTGATTTCTGAAACGATTTATCTAAGAGAGTGTTGATTTTGTTACTATCAAAAACAGTCTGTTCTATATGTGATGTTGACAGTAGATTCATGCCTTATTCACTCATTCATTTTTAGCGCTCCTGCTATTCTTGTCGAGGTTCTTGACAAAACCCAAAGAAGGGTCTGCTATGCAATCTATTCTGACTTGGCATTTCTACTTTAGATACGTTCTCACCGACGTGACGTGGCTTCCTTCCGTCTTTTTCTACAAATATTTTCATAGCAATTGCTTTGGCTTGTTTTTTTTCCTGGTGCCCGGAGATTTTTTTAAGTTTTTTTTTCCTGGTGCCATGAGTTTAAGCGTGCTACTGGATTGGCATTTAGGTCCCACCCGTTTACTGTTGAAACAGCTAAATGCAACCGCCACTTCTACTTCAACAGTTTCTTTTCTCGCACTTCACGCCTGTGGAACTCCCGTTTATTGCTTCCCTGATAAATACAATCTTCAAAAATTTAAATGTAACGTCAATCACCATCTTATATCTTGAATCTCATTCATCTTTTGTCCTATCCTCAATCCTCCCTATTCCCAGTCTTTTCACTCACTTTCAATCCCTGTAACACCCTGCGTAGCAATGGCATTCCCGCCTTGCTTGGGGTGAAATGATTAAAATAATAGGATATTCACTAGTCTAATGAACCAATTCACCTCTTCACGTAACTTGCAAATGAGCTTTAGACACGCGTTAGTACGAATATACTGTCTTAAACAGATTATGATAAAAGTAACGACAATATAAAATTATTGATATTGATGGATAATGCTTTATCCACTAAGGCTTACGGCCACATCACGTTGAAACCCCTGTTCCCGTACGATCACCGAAGTTAAGCAACATCGAGACTGGTCAGTACCTAGATGGCTAACCGCTTGGAAATACCAGGTGCTGTAAGTTTGAATGAGCGGATTGGGAAATGGTTAACGAGTTGTTAATCGGAGAGCGGAGTTCCAATTCCAGTCAGGTTCTTTATATTCACTTAGGCGCAAATACTCGTTCATATCGAGACCTTGTTGAATTCCTGTGTTAGTCAATTATGTGTAGAAATGAGTGACTTATAATAATAGCGTGTTTGGGCATTTCGGTGTTGTGTAACAAGCTTTTCTCGCTAGAACAATTACGACTGATTAGACTGACTTCGATCCTCACTTGGTGCTCCATACTTTCGGCCTTGTGTCACATCTAAGCTATGCTTAGAAAATTACTATGATAATGGCGTTTAAATATGTCAGAACTTGTGTTCGTTGTAATCACGTTACGGAAAACATTTTCAGCTTGACCTTTCGAAATATTTAACGCATAAATATTTGATGTTTGGGTTTAGTTTATTTGTAAGCCTTCCAAGAATGCAAAATATGTCACAAAGTATATCAATGTATTGGGAACACTACATAAGATAAAAGTGACCACGGACAAATTCTAATAACGGGACATTTTTGGGACAACAAAGCTTGTATCGAGTTGATTTTCTTTATAATTCAACATAATATCCCAAATATCGACAGAATGCCTGGGGATAAGTTGGTAAAAACATCAATTTGCTAATGAAATATTAACTGCTTTAATTTATAGTACTGGTATATAACACCTGATACACACCAATTTCAGCAAGGAATATTAAGTCGAAAGATTAGATCTTACATCAAAATTGATTTGGACATCATCTGTTTTTGCTGTTTTGTCGCAGTTCAAAACGAATTTCTTTTGCGAGCATTTATAATATATTCAATGAATTCTGAAATGAGTCTTTTGTGTAATCAAAAACATTACAAACACACGTTGTCAGAGTTAATTTCATACATTTTATCAGCTTTTACATAGGTTAGAATTAATGATTATTATATGCATTGCTCTTTGGATTAGCTTGAGCATCTGGGCTGTTATTCTTTCATCATATGTTCTTCTAATTTTAAACCCAACCTTTTATTCAATAAACAGAATAGAATTACAATCATTTCGTCTATCATAACAGTTAAGACCAACTAGTCTTATAATAACACATTTTGGGTGTATAAATACTTTCTCGATAGAGAGACATACCCTTTTCACAATACCACTAAACCCAAGGACTGAATACACAAGTTCTAGGAAAAAGTTTAAATGCACAGGGATATGTCTCTTTTGGAAGCTGTTATGTCGAAATTCTGGATCCATAAACAAAATGCCTAGTTAGGTTGTCGAACTGCATGAGTGTTCTGACTCTTTCTTTGTCCTTATTTCAAATTGTTTAATGCGTAATATTCCCAATGAAACTGTTTTTAATAATGTCTTCCACATATTCCTTTGTAGTCGGCCATTTTCAATTGATATGTCGGAAGACTCGATTTGAATTTGTATCAGTTATTCACATTTGTCGCTTTGTGTACGACCTCCTGAACCGTGTAATTAGGATCCTTCTTTTATTTTCTAGCGTCTCTTTTTGTTTATAGCTTATCAGTCACAAAACAGGTGAGATTATCCTTCTATTCACCGCGCCACTGAAGCGATGTCCACAAGAAACTCATACTCGTCTTTGTTTTTTTTTTATTGAGGCTCTGTTTAAATAACGCTCTCTATTAGGATGAAAAAGAAAAACAAGATATGATACACATTTGTATCTCTGTTTTCAAAAGTTTTTTTTATATATACCAACCCTGTAGCGTGATTTGCAAACAGCTGAAACAAGATACATTATAATAAATGACAGTCCTAACATAATCAGCATAATATATATCTGCCTATTGTCTTGCTATAACTTTTGACACTTAACTGTATGGTTTACGGCCACATCACGTTGAAAAACTTGTTCCAGTACGATCACCAGTTAAGCAGCGTCAAGCCTGGTCAGTGCCTAGATCGGTGACCGCTTGAGAATACTGGGTGCTCTAATGGGTAAATTCCATGTATTGTCGATAGTTCACATGGCGTTGCTCGGATCGGATGTTAGGGAACATGTTCCAAGAAGGAATGGTAAGCCTACTTCAGATCTTTAAATACAGGATGGGTAAAGGTGGTGTAATGGATAATGGCTTGAAATTGTTAATCGAAGAACCTAGTTGGGTGTGTTATATTCACTTACGCACAAATACCTTGGGAAAGGTGTGAATCCAGCTCTTCTCTCCCAACTATGGATTAAATAGTAAGACTTGTATCACTGAAACCATTATTATATGCAAAAATAAAAAAAATAAAAACAGAATATTTAGATTTTGACATTAAATAAGCAATAGAGGTGTTGATCTGCTAAACAAAACAACCAACCCACTTAACTGTATAGTTAAAATTAATGGAAACAGAATCAAAAATGTAAAAAAAAAATTAAAATATTAAAATGCAAGAACTCCCTTAAGTGAATAATCTATGGATCATCAGGTTTAGCTTTATGTTGATAATTAGTGACGCGCTAAAAACGATATTTATGACAAGATTGAACAACTCAGATATTTAGACAAAGTCTTCCAAAATACAGAAGCCCTAGGGTCGACAAGAGTGCCGAGGAAGCTATTGATGATCCAAAACTTTATTTATTTTAATTAACTCAATACAAAGTCCAATTATCACTAAGTGTAGAAAGTTACTGAATGAGACGTTTGCTGTCACTTGATCGTCACCAATTACTACCAGTCATTTAGTATATAAAGACGACAACAAATACATGTATACACGTGGATGCTGAAAATTTCTCGGTCTGTCTAAAAATAGATCTAAAGATTCTCGTCATTATTGGATTATGTTGAAAATTATTCGGAACCCATTCTACTATTGGGAGAAATGTTTATATTGAAATTGTATATAAATATATACAATAAATATGAAACAAAAAACAGGGGAAGCAGAATAAGGATCATAAAATAAGTTAACGTAAAGAGGTGAATCGAAACAATAACAACAATAAACAAAAATTAAAAGAAAAAGGCTGACGGCTCTTCGGAACAAATCGAAGACAAACATGTAATGAGCAGAATTTACTAAAAAAAAACAATAAATTAAGAGCGCCCATTGAATCAGCAGAACAAAATATAATCATACACCGATTACATTAAGTCCCAGCAGCCATTCCTTTTGTCTACAGAGGGAAGTCTGCCTGAACCTAATGTATATAATGTCTCCAATATTTTCAAGTGTTAATCAGAGTGCGCTCTGTTCATTATGATAAATGAATCCTGGAATAGACTATTAATCACATAACAGGATTTAACAAACCAGGTTAACAGCAAGGGAAATACAGATATGAATGGCGAGGGCAGCACTTAATTGAAAGTTTTTTTTAATAACTCACGTTCGGCTATAGAAATAAGATCTATGAAGATTAATCATATGTTTTCCTTGAGAATTATAAAGGGAAATACAGTTTTTTTTTAATCTGATGGCCTAAATATGGTAATGGCAATGGTAATATTAGTTGTTTCCTTATAAGAAAATGTTATATACCGTAACTATGAACGCTAATGGGTATATGTCCAAGTCCTCATAAATACGTTGGACACTATAGTAAGTGCGAATAATATGCTGTCTAAGTAGTGCACCACTAGCAGTGGTTTACCTTCTTTACGCCGCTGGCGAGTATTGTATTTTCTTGATGTTATAAAGATTACAATTTCATTTCCAACTTCCATTTAGTTTATTCCTCATTCAGTAACCTTTTCTAGGTTACAACAGGAAACATTTGGTATTCATTGACTGAGCAAGTAGTACTACTGTTGGTTGAAATTTATAAAATCTTTCCTTTAAAACAATTTTTCAGGAAAATAAGTACCTCAAGTCCAGTAGATGTTATCGCTCTTTCCAGTATTTATGGGTTTTTTTTTACCTTATATTTTATTCTAAGCAGTGCGGAATATCAACATGTTCATTATGTCATTATGAGAAAAATATAAATTTATTGTGAAAAAAATTACATCGAAATATAGAAAATTGTTAATTCATTGCGCTGTACGATGTCTGTTCATAATCCGACAAAGTGTGTAAGAAAAAAAAACTCGCCTTTACCCATCCTATGTTTAAATATCTGAAGAAGGTTTACCATCCCTTCTTGGAACATGTTCCATAACTTCCGATCCGAGCAACGCCACGTGAACTGTCGATAATACATCTCAGGTCTCCCCAGGAATGGAATTTACATAAAAAGTCTTGATTGTCTTCTTGGTGAATCATTCTTTCATCACCATAAATTCCAATAAACAAACAAGCATGATTTAGTCTCTATTGAAATGTTCGTTTTATTTTAACTCAACATATATTATAAACTCGAAATCGCCTTAAAATATGACTTGGCTTCACGCCGATGTCTTTATCAATGTGACTAAATTTTTCTATTGACGACAGGCCAAGCTCCACATTGTTAAGCAAAAAATAAATAAGAACAGTTACAAGTTTGTTTAAGTCGGTCGCATTTATCTCGGATCCAGAAACTGCTACTATATGTCATCAGAAATTACTGGAGATAGATTTTCTGTATTATTTCTGTTCGTTTATTGGACTAGCTACAGATTTAACCACTTTCAACATTATTGGTCCAGTGTCGTATCTGGCACTTTTCATGAGAAGAATTTTAGGGGTTGATCTCTATCGAATTCTTGTTGATTTCCTTATATTTGCTTTCGCACCAATACTCTTTTCTAATCATTTCACTCCATTTGTAAGGCAATGATGCAACTCAGACGTAAGTGTTACAAAGTATGAGAGAATATAGAAAATAAAAGAACACTATTAAGCGGAGAGATCAATAAAAGAACAAGGAATTAAGATAGAATATAATGATTGACACTACATTTAAATTTTTGAAGATCAAAATTGACTGGGGAGCAATAAAAAGTAAGAGAGTTCCACAAGCGAGAAAAGAAACTGTTAGCATAGAAATTACAATTACATTTAAACATTTAAAAATGTAAAAAGATAATACATTGTCACCAATCTAGTATTGCGTTTAAATTTATAAAGTTTATGTACCATAAGTAATATTTAATTCATAATACAAAAATGTGGCTCAAGGCCAAAAGGAGGGATAGAGGAAGGCTTGTCTTCAATCTGCCTTATCTTTATTTAGCTAGCCATAATTGCTGAACTAAACATACCACAGTATTCCTTATACTAAAAAAAAAAACAGATTCTTACTTACCATTTTTACCACACCCACCATAATAATCTCTGAAGGCATAACTAGTTCCCATATGTAAAATATGCCTGTAGGGGTGAAAAGTCCATCAGAACAATTGACATGTAAGTGTTTATAGGAAAGACACAAAGATGCTATCTTTCCCAAGATATGAAGTTATTCATATTATGGGAAATATATGAATCCAAACCTTCTCCCCGCTAGGTATGGGTTAATAGTAGCGCAGACTAGGATCTCTAGCCGTGCCCGACAACAAGTGGAGAAATGCAAGTCTGAATTGCAAATTGGTATAAAGCCCTGGTGAGGTGCACACTACGCCCTCATTGAAAATGCTTTTACTTACCATATCACATCCAAGTTGATTCACTTCAAATTGTTGCAGGCAGACAATTCGCTACTGGATAAAATATTTTACTCGCGTCATCTTGCTTAGATTTTGAGGTTTGAATATTTCAAAAGTTTGGCGAATGAGATATTGCAACCGTTAGCGTCATGTTTGCAAGTTGTCTAGAGGCGTTAATTTCCCAAATCGATATCTCGATATTCTTTGTGTGTGTGTGTGTTTTTTTTAACCAAGGACAGAAAGCATTGGAGTCCAACTGCAACTGCCTTCAAGTGCCGCGACGCCGTTGTCGAAATACGAATGATCAAGGAATTCAAGTATCATATTGCACAATGATTTCTAAATGCATTTGACTCAAATATTCACCTGTTAGACCGTGAATTATTTATTTTCAGCGATCTATTTCGAGTACTTCGTGAGCCAGATTTAAATGCATCGATCATTCACAATGTAATTAAGAAACATTTCAAAATTTGTCGCAGAGCATTTGGACAGCAGCATCGCTTTCTTTGTTCTGGGGAAATTATTTATTTAAACACACCGGCTGGCCTCTTCTGTGTCAAATATTTTAATTGTATGCAGGGGAGGAGTAGCCAGGTGGGTTAAATGTCCAAATATTACTTAGTTTTAATGAGTGTTTTCTTTGTTATTTCCGAGTCAAAATTCAAAGATTTCTAATAATTACTTTATTGATTAATTTACTAAGTTGATTGGTACACCTTACTATTTCCCTGGACACACTGAATTAAATTATTCTTCAAAAAACTATTCTATTCCGTTTATGCGAAAAACTGTATTCTACCTTAGATCATCACACCAACTTGGTGATATGGCAGCGCTGATTCTATTATCGACTGAAAAATATTAAGACATTAATGCCAACACTGAATTCAAAACTGAAGAAGGCAAGCGGGAAGAACTCCATTATCTTCCCCAGGAAGTTATGCTAATTCACAGATAATAAAATGAAAGAATTCATAAAGTGTCATGACAACATGACATTTAATTTTAAAGAAAGTTGATCAAATATTAAGGTAGACGGAGCTATTTACCTTCAGGTGGTAGATAGTTTAAGATCTTTTTATTATATTTTCAGGTTGCAAGAATTTAAAAAATATTAATGGTTTAGTGATACAAGGTTTACTAATTAATCCATAGCTAGGGAGAAGGGGTGAATTCATACCTTTCCCAAGAATATTTTCGCGTAAATCAATATAATGAATCACACTGGAACAGGAACTCGGCTCTTCGATTCTCAATTCCGAACCGGTATTACATGCACATCCAAGCTTACAGCGCCTGGTATTCCCAAGCGGTCACCGATCTAGGTACTGACAAAGCTCGACGTTGCTTAACTCCTATTTTTCATTCCGAGCCGTTATCCATTACATCACCTCCACATCCAAGCTTACAGCGCCTGGTATTCCCAAGCTGCCACCTACGTACTGACAAAGCTCGACGTTGCTTAACTTCTATTTCTCATTCCGAGTCCTTATACATTACACCACCCGCACATCCAAACTTACAGCTACAGGTATTCCGAAGCGGTCGCCCATTTAGATACTGACAAAGCTCGACGTTGCTTAACTCCTATTTCTCATTCTGAGCCGTTATACATTACATCACCTCCACATCCAAGCTTACAGCGTCTGGTATTTCCAAGCGGTCACCCAACTAGCTACTGACCAGGCGTTGCTTAACCCCGAGGATCTTATAAGTAGCGCTGTTTTATGATATCTGAGGCAGCAAAAATGTGTTTCTAAAGAAGGATGCTGAGAATACCGGGGACATAGTATATAAAACGCGAGGAAATTTAAGGGTAAAAAGAAACCAAAAAGATAGAGAGATCACAAAGAGCCAGTTTAAATTTCCAAGGCAGTTAGGGTACATTTCCCGGATATATTGAAGATAAGAGAGTCCGAGGAAAGCAACGCATAACCTACCTAAAAGTATAATCTACCTGTTGGTAGAAGAGAAGAAGAGATAGCAAAAAGAAAAACTTTCCTAATAGCTAAAAAGGACAGGCATAAACGACGTAAACCTTTTTTGGTCAGTACTGTCAAATATTGTATCATCCCTTCATCTTGCCAAATTTCTGTACAGCTTCAGCGGCTTTGAGCTCGACTTAGAAATAATGTCTCAGAATTGCTAGAATAAGAATACTTAAGCGTTAAGGTAATGATAATGATGAAAACACCAGTTTCTTTACAGGAGACATTCATTGACGAGCATTAATGTCGATTTTAAGTTGTAAAATGTTATCTTAAAACTAATTTTCAGGAAAACAGATTACTCAAGTGCACTGTTATCAGACTTTCTAGTACTTTAAAAATATCACGCCATACAATGGAATTAAAAAAAAAACACTAAGGCACAATGTGTTACTGAGTGTGAAAGAATAAGAAAAAAACAAATATTACTAAGGATCAAGAACAATAGAAGATTAATCAAGAAAACAGTAGATAACGATTGACATTATATTTAAAGTTTTGAAGCTCAAAGTTGGCTGGAAAACAGAGCCGGGGTTTTCTCAAGCAAAAAGTACGAGAAAAGAAGCTGCTAGCATAGGACTTACGGTTACATCTAGCCAATTTTAATGTGAACTGATGAGATCTTGATACCAATCTAGTACTGCACATAAATACACCAAGTCTACGTAGCATAACGAAGAGCTCATCCAAACAATTATCATGAAGTATTGGTCTATATTTCTGAAATGATGTATTATGTACATTATTTACATTATTCGGTTTATTGTCCTCATCTTTGTCGCCATATTTATTACAACGTTTCGGTTAAGGCAGTGGAGAACTTTCAGAGGGAAATTAACAGGAGATAACTGATAACTGACACCCATTAAACATGGCACGTGGAACTAGAACAGTCTACCCCAGTGATCGAAACAAAACGTTCAGTTCGACCTTCCAACCACCTGAAGAAGGCCGGAGCGTACAACGGCCGAAACGTTGTAATAAATATGGCGACAAAGATGAGGACAATAGTCCGAATAATGTAAATAATGTACACAATACCTCATCTCAGAAATATAGACAGATACTTAAAGTATTTATTCACTTGAAGTCAGTTTAATTATTGAACTGGGAAAATGGTTCTATATATCTTCCTATGTCCCACGCCATGTAGGAAATCGATATGCGAATATTGATCAGACGAAATTATTTAGTGGAATGATTCGGCTAGGAACATATTTTGGTACTACTATAACTATACTCCTAATAATATAATGCCATTCGAGATCGTCTTGACGAGGGCCTCCTGATAAGCTTTCTACCCGAGCCTTGAGGCACTTCCTTAAATTCTGATAGTTGATCATTGGCACATATTTGCTGCATAAATATACTTTTTGGCACATATCGACAAAGACTGAGCAGCAACAGTAAGAGGAATTAAATCAAAAACAATAGCAAGATGTATGTTGATAGACATATCCGGTATATCGGAGCAAAAGGTTAAAATGCATTCACATTTAAAGCAAAATAATTTGCAATATTGGAAAAGCAATTAGGAATCAATGGCAGAAAAATAAGGCAAAATTAACAGAAATAAATTTCTAAGACATAAAACAAGCATTGCTGAATATTTCCGAATCTTAATTCTACTAGTGAACGTTACACAGTTTTAATCTAGAGAAGAAAAACACGTTTATTTTTTTTTTTATTCTTTTTTTGTTTGAAGATAGAAAAAGTAGATTTCAACCCACTTCTAATTCTCGTAATTTCCTTTTTCCTTTGATTTAGGTCCCCAAATGTTCAACATTTTTCGGTGTTCCGCTTGTGGAAAGCTTTCCAGAACACCAATTGCTATCAAAAGATTTCCGGTCAAATTCGAAGACTTTTATTCGCAATTCGTCCATTGAATCACCCTGAAAGCCTTCTTAATCATTCGAATAGATTCCGCAGACAAATGTCCAATTATCAAACACAACTTGATGCCTATTCACTGGTCACTCAATGTCGTTTATCTGTCGACTGAATAAACCTCAAATGTGAGTATTTGTTCATGCATGCACAGTAAGACTTTTGGGTGCCAAAATATATCTCACCTTGTTTCTCATGATATTCAAAATGTTTAAATACTTTCGTGACATAACTTATATGCTGGTATATTTTGACCTATTGGCTCGTTCTTTTCTTATCTGTTGTATATTTCAGCCTACCACGGATGTCTACTTTACTTTGGAATGATGAACGATGCGAAGAGTTAAACTTTGTGAACCTATGTACGTTGTCTGTGAATGTGTGATTCTTTTCTTTTACTATCAATGTGTTATCCAAGTGAATCTCTGCACATTTGGTCAACTACACAATTTTTTCCCCACTCCAACTTTTGATTGTGTTACAAAGGAACCATTGTTAATGTTTTTTGGGATTTTTTTGTGGATGCACTTAACGAATCGCATAAATTGAACATTATAAAATGAAAGTTTCGGTCCAAATTTCAGTTTATATCTTCATATCCGGTTCCTTTTAAAAATCAACTTCAACTCTATACTACTAACGCCTCCTCATAAAAGCCTGAAATTTTATTTACGATTTGTTTACTTATTTTTTCTTCAATAGGAGCAAAAAATTTCGTTTATCGTCCGGTTCATACATCATTTATCTCTTGCTCGCTGTTTAGGATTAGATTTCTCTTTCCTTCTAAAGTCTTTTCATTCTCATTCACTTCCGGTGGTCACTTTGCGTCTTAGTGGTATTATCACCTTTCTTGGGGTGGTGCCTCTTTCTTTGTAACATTCTGCCTTAAACGGCGCTTGGGCCTTGTAGAGTGTGGACATTGCAAAAATCAATTCTTGTCGCCAATTCTGTTATTCTGCAATTTTTGTCGGAGAGAAAGACACGCTTCTGGGTATTTGTGATACAAACCTTTATTTACTTATATACCTGCTGATTGGATAACCTCCCCCATTAAAAAAGTATGAGGAAACGGGTTTATTCGCCGATAACTCGAGCTTTAAAACAAAATTTGTCAAAGATTAGATAAATATTCTTGTAGGTTCAGATACCATCTAGCACAATGTCATTGACTGGGGTACATAGCTGCAACAAGTGATACTGAGGGCTTCCTAGACTGAAACCGAGATGAAAAATTCCAAACGATGTAATGAGAGGCTACATGTCCGTAAGCAGCCAAGGATTTGAAATTGGAGGACGTTGCCTGTGGTTTAATTTGAAGAATGAATGCCTTTACGGTTTTCAACCCAAACATGTTAAAGGAACTAATGTGGTTCTACAGAAGGATGCTTAGGTTATCATGGACCGAGCGTGTGAGCAACGATGAGATCTTAGAGAGATTGCAAACAAAAAGGAGGTTTATACTTAATATCAGGAAGAGGCAGCTAAAATTTCTGGGACACATAATGAGAAAGGGGAGCTTGGAGAATCTGGTACTCATGAGTCGAATAGAGGGAAGAAGTGACAAAGGAAAACAACTCTACATACCTGGCGGACTTAAGTGGATGACTGAAAATGGTCTAGGGGAGGAAGCAAAGGGAAGGAACTTGCTGAGAGCTGCAAGGGTTAGGAGGAGGTGGAGAGCCATGATCGCCTACGTCCTGAAAAGATATGGCATATAAAAAGAAAGAAGGGAATCAGCTACAAGGTTACCAACCAACGACAGATGTAACTGATGATGATGATGATTAAAAAATAGATCAACACATAAATTCAATAGTAAAGGCTTATTTTGACACCGTCAGTAGACGAGTCCATTTCACTATAAAACCGTTGCATGTGGTCATACTGACAAATCTGAATTCCGTCTATGCCTATATGCTTGAGCCTTTCTGTATCATTCCATCACCCACAGGGCCAACATGTGGTTTATACTGCAGCTTTGCTGAGCGGACCTTAGATTTCAAGTATGTTTCTCACCAGGACCACTTACAGTTTTGAATTCAGAAATGTCTTTCCCCTACATTGTTTGCCAACAAAAACTCGAGAACCTAGTAGTTCTTGCTATTTAACCCATAGAAGAGAGGTAGAATAGATTGATCCATCGCTTTTCGAACGGTCAATGTACAAAAGTGAATGAAACTATCTACCGGACATACTGTACTATTATTCGTTCTGAATAGTTTACCTATCAGACACGAATGTCGTTTAATATATTTAGTCAGAAAATATCCCTTCATAAAAAATGTTAACGTTCATATTTTTATAAGTTATCACTTGTCATGGTGCGAAAATGTTACAAGAATGTCATATGTTCAATGACATGCTATTGAATAGAAAAGATGCTCTCTTTACAAAAGAGAGCATCTATTCCATTCAGTAACGACAGAGACAAATATAGCATACTGACTCACCATAGTTGATATTCTAAGAGCTCTTCTCAGTGTACCAAGTTACATAAATTTCCTGAGTACTTTGAAAAAAAATTGATTCCATATATGTATTTTTTCGTTTCTATTATTTGCGTCATTCATTTGCAAATCCATCCGTTAAAATAAATTTTAAAAAAAGACCGTGGTATCAACTGTTGTCTGTGATTTCTTTAAACCTTCGTAGATCTTAAGATATATTGAATAAATAGTGAAAAGCGCGAAGCAGGGATAAAGTATCTCAGAATGAAAATAAAAATGAAAAATAGTTAACGGCTTCGGATTATGTTTTATGGAAGAATAAGAAGCTAAATGGTTAGGATTAGATTGAAGTAAGAGAGGAGACCAGAAACGAGATAAAACAAAGATCATCTTTTTATAATCTGTAAAGAAATATACGATCTAATGGAAACATATGAACAAAATATTTACTTAAATTATAAAGAACATTTTCATATAACAAATAAAAACGTTTAATAACTGCAACAAAAACGAAAAGAACGCTGTTGCCTCAAACAAGAAAATCCACTATCTTAGAATATCGAAGAGCAGTAACGATGTAAAAAAAGCTGAATATTTTCCCAGATATGGCGACTCTTTGACTCCACTTAGAAACAAGAAATATGCTTATTTAAAAAAAAAAAAAAAAAAAAAAAAGGTTAATTACCAGAAAATGTCTAAAAAGTTATGGAGTATCCTAATCTTACATACAAGCATTTTGACAAAAAAAAAAAAACTATTTAAAAAAAAAGACAGCGAAAAAACTAATTGCTGCTGGACTCCGAGCTATTACCACTAATGACGGTCAGAAGTGCGCCAACGCCAAATTCTTGTCTCCTTAATGCCTTCCTTAAATAAATATCTATCACTATCCATTCTCTCAAAAAGAAAAGAAAATATTGTGAAGCACTTCTCGAACGGATACTTAACTGAACAACAGCTAATTAAATCACGCATCATCGACCCAATATGGCGCAGGAGAAGACAAATATTGGCAGAGTTTATAATTTTCTAAGTATTAGAATATTCATGATAGCGTAACGCTTCTCAATTCAGAGGCTGGTAATATCGTTCAGAGTTAGAATCCCAAATGGGGCTATATACCTAAGTAGATCAAGAAGTGCGTAGCCTAATGATGTGTTGTGGAGTGATTTCACAGTGGAGGCTTATATTTGTACAAAGTCGGTCCTAAAATAGGTTCGACGTACAAAACGTTAGGAACTTGATATAACAGGTAATGACGCAGTGAAATCTAGTTGTGTGTCGTCCGGCATTGACTGACTGACGATATTCAGTCACCCCCCCACACGAGGGCGTCATGTGGCACAAGGCCTTTTTAACGTGGGCTCTCCGATCCCGTGGGCTCGGCCAAAAATATGACCATTGAACCCGTATAAACGGGTTCAGGGTCGCTTTACCTCCCCGAAAGAGAATCCGTCCTTCGGCATAGCCTCTTTCGGGTTCCTCCCCGCCCGAAGGCAGAGAGTTCAACCGTTCAGCCGGTCGTCCGACATCGACTGACTGACGATATTCAGTCACCCAACCCCCACTGGGGCAGCATGTGACACAAGGTCGGTTATTTATTGTGGGTTCTCCGAGCCCGTGGGCTCGGCCCTAAAAATATGCCCATTGAACTCGTATAAACGGGCTCAGGGCCGGTTTACCTCCCCGAACGAGACTCCGCCCCTTGGCGTAGCCTCGTTCGGGTTCATCCCCGCCCGAAGGCAGAGAGTTCAACCGATCAGCCAGTCGACTGACTGACTGACCCGTTACTCTTACTACTCCTACTTATTATAGGTGGGAGAGTCTATTAACTATAGAATAGGTGTGTTCCACTATAACATGATGAAAGAAGTTTGCGAAATAATTCTTTAACTTTCCAACATAATATTTTTTATCAATGCACCTATTCAGGAGTGAGTATCAATCGCAGAGATCGAACATTATACAACGAATGTTTTAGTTGAAACTTCACTGAAGTTCGATAACCGCTACGTTGTCCGCATTTTCTTAGGTTCATAATTCAAATTGTTAAAATATAATGTATTCTAGATTGAAGCTTCTATAAAACGCGCTTTAATGATGTCTGACTCATAAACTTAAAGGTGAAAGTCTTGTAAAGTGAAACGGAATTTAGTATATTCAGAGTCTGGGTAAAATGTCATGCTCATAAGCGGACATTTTGGAAGGAAATACAAATATGGAGAAATGTGGAGAAATAATTATTAAATCTAACTGTATATGTTTGTTAAAAGTACCTCACTTAGAAATATTCTACTCTAATCGCCGAAATATACAGGTTTTATTAAATTAAATTTTCTCTAGCACAATGTTGAATTTCATTATGATATCTGTTTATATAGAATTTGCGTTGCATCCAGCTTTTTTTTTTCTTCTTCATCAACTACCTAAAGTAACCCTTGAGGATCATGGATTTCCACAAATCCAAATCCTTTGTAGCTCTCCGTAATGTTTATCTATTTACCATTCCTTCCATTCCCTATTCTGGCATCCAGTTACATACGTTTTTCAGATGGTCCACTGCTTACTCAGTTCCATTGGCCTTCTATATATCCTGTGAGGAGTGTCAAATTTCCCAAGCCGTTCTTCATCAATATGTAACTCAGAATTTTCATTTACCCACTTTTTGATTCTGAATACAAGTGACCTTTTTGCCTCCAATTTTCTTAAAACTTCCTCGTTTCATGCGACCTCTGTTCCTGATATTTTCCGCATCCTTCTGTAGAACCACATTTCTATTGTTTCTTCTTCACTATGGTGAGAAAATTTTCCACCTTTCAATAGCGTACAAGGTGATTGAGACTGCATACTACTGCAGCAGTTTTTTTTTTTAATTTAAAAAAATTTATAACAAATTTTTCCTGCTACATAGGATTTCCATACTTTCTGGAATGCATCTTTTGCTATTCCAATGTATATTCGATTTTCGGCGTCATCTTTTCTCTCCCCTCTCAAAACAATTCTCAGATATTTCAAATTCTGCATTCTTTGATTTTGACATTTCAACTTCGTAGTTAACATCTTCGGATTGTTCTTTTGGCGCCATTCAAACATTCTGTCTTGATAGTTTTCCCTTTCCACTCGGTCTCCTTTACTATCCTTGTCTAGGAGTCCCTCTAGATTTTTTTCTGTGACTGTTCTCAATACACTGTCATTGTGTAGATAATAAATACTGGCTGGGGATCGACTTTAACATTGAATCTTATTCAAACTGATATTTATTCACTAAGAAAAAGTCCACACTAAGAGAGCATAGCGTTATGTTCGAGATCACTAAAGCATTAATGACCTACGAGAAATCTATCTGTGATTGTTTAAGGATTAAATACAATGCCAAAGGCATTTACTGATTTCGTTCAAACACAAGCCAGAAAGATAAACACACATACACACACGGACATATATATATCACCACAAAATGTATCCTTTCCCGTTACATCTTTAATGTATTAGACATCCGACAACATTCATATTTCTCTCACTTAAACCGTCTTCAACTCACCTCTCTAAAACTTCTGTTAAGTTTTAATCTCCCAACTTCTCTCGTCTGTTACCCCTCTCTTTAGCTCTAACATTCGCCCCACACTCTCATACTTACACTCTCCAAATTCTATTTTTATTTCCGAAGTTGTTTTTTCTGTTTTCTTTTTGAATTTGTAGGTCTGATGAATTGGATCGTACTTACGATTCCAATGGAATAAATTATAACCATGGAATATTAGTGTTTAAGCCTTTTTATTATATATGTAATTCCTACGAAAAGATTGCCCAAGTCGTAACCCGTGTTCACGTTCATGTCGTTTAAATCGCCTGAAGATCGCATAAGCGTAAAACTTGGATTACAACTACGGCCATCCTTTCATATAAATTAACGTTGTCAAGCGTTTTTGCCCTGTCTAGCCAATCTAGACGTCGAGAACTTTTAACGTTCTTTTGAAAGTTTATCTCGTTTAATGTATTTCAAACACAAAGCCAGAAAGCTACACACACGCACACACACGGACATTATATATATATATGCCTGACGATTGCGGCTAGCATGAAACAGCCTGTCGCCTCTGAGTGTTGACTTCAATGTTCACTTTTATAATTACATACGTTCTATCTCTGATATTGAGCAATTTTATCCTATAAATATAGCACACCATAAAACTATATATATATATATATATATATATATATATATATATATATATATATATATATAGAAATATAGTTTTAAGGTTGCTATATTTATGGATAAACTGCTCACTATCAGAGATAAAGCATGTTATAAAAGTGATCATTGAAGACAACACCAGAGGCGACTGTTTGATGCTAAACGCTCTCATCGGGACCACATGATTGCGTTTAGCATCAGTCAGTCAGTCGCCTCTGAGTTGTCTTCAATGATCACTTTTATATTTACACATGCTTTATCTGATATTGAGCAGTTTATCCCATAAAATATATACCTTAAAACTATTTCTTCATGTGTGTGTATATATATATATATATATATATATATATATATATATATATATATATATCTCAAGAAATATAGTCAGTCGCCTCTGAGTGCTGTCTTCAATGTTCTCACACACACACATATATATATATATATATATATATATATATATATATATATATATATATATATATGAGGGTGTACACTGCTGGTGGGTGGCACGGCCATATTTACACTGTAATAGCTGCAGAAAAAACGGCTCACACTAAGATCTTGTGACTACCATAGTTTTTTACTTATCCTCGTAAATATATGTTAAAGCGGCTAGCCAATTCCTGTTGCAGGCCCTTGTGTAAGTGTTGTGCATACCTTAATTACAATTTCTGTGGGTGCAAGAGAGAGAGACAGACAGACAGAGAAAGAAAAATACAAAAAAGGGAATAATGTAGGAGAAATAGGTACGGAATTTTGTCTTCGGTTCAATAACCATAAAAAAAAAACATTAAAGACAACAACATTGCATATCACTGATGACAACAGATGCGCGCTTTTAGCATCTTCACTTAAGAGCCGACAGGAAAGACGCAGATCAGTGTACATGTTCCAAACAGAACATCATATTAAACAGCGATTTGAGTTTACTCAGAAAATATCGTTTCCACAGAGTGTCCCCTAATTTACAGCATCATTTCCCGGAAAAGTGAGTTCAACCTTTTTGTTCATTCATCGTCTCTTTGAAAAAGGATACAGGCGTGTCCTAAAATTCAAACTAAAATATTTCTCTTCGTTTTTCATTTTAGTCAAAAGGCTAACATGTAATGAATATCATCAATTTTATTGCCAATGTCGTTATCATTTCGTTGTCTTTTTATTCCTCAAATTTCATTAAACCGGCCTATTAAATTTACACAGTGAAGTATAATTTGATTACCAACAGTGAAATTAGGGACGCCATTGTTTTGTTTTTTTTTGTTACTAAAGTCCTTAAACAAGATTAATCTTATGTAGGGGTTGGTGATTTGAGAAATATTTTTGTTGATTAAATTATTGGTTTTAAATTTTTTATGATAAATGACAAATCGGAAGACTAATGAAAACTAATTTGATGGTGAAATGAAATTAAGATTATTTTTTATTATAAAAAATATTTAAACCAGTATCGTAATTATCAAAATAAATTTATATACATATATTGCCTATTGCTATAAACGCTATATTTGGTGGATAAACATATTTGAGTTGAGATCTTTTTGTTTAACAGATTAATGGAGACATACCGGCATGGGTTTTGGTAATCTTTAATACTGATAAAGAAATATTTCTATAGAGTTCAAACTATCGAATCATATTCACAGGTGGAGTAAGAAATGAATTTTTTTTTTTATTAATTTTTTTTAAAGATTTATCAATCCTTTGTGTTTTTTTTAAGCTGAAACATGGTTTGGATTGTAAGAATAATTCTTTTTTTTTACATCAGTGAATAATGCATTAACAATCTTTTGGGAATAATGGAGAGTTTTCTAGATGGAAGTCCTACTAAATATCTTGTCGGGAAGATATATTCATACTTTTCCCTTCAGTATTCGCTCGTAAGTGAATGTAATTCGAACTCGGCTCTCCGATTTCTCATTCCGAGTCGCTATCGATTACACATCCGTGAAATAAAAGAGAAGCAAGACTAATATATGATAAAGACAAGCGGGAATGTTTTCTGGAATATTGCCGGAAAGATCACTTATAATGAAAATATAATGGAAGGTATTCAATATAATTATAATAGTATCTGTACCAACATCACAGATTAAGGAAGAAATAGATAGGCTTTGCAACAAACTGGATAATGGTATAAGCCAGTGCAAGTCGAAAGAAATTATGTTCACCATGGGAGAACTAAATGCAAAAATTAGGAAAGGAACAAACAGTGAAATATTTGGCAATTATAGATTTCGATCGTGCAACAAACACGGAGAAATATGGGTCCATTGGTACACAGCGAACGACCAAAA
Source organism: Acanthosepion pharaonis (assembly GCA_903632075.3). Classification (NCBI taxonomy): domain Eukaryota; kingdom Metazoa; phylum Mollusca; class Cephalopoda; order Sepiida; family Sepiidae; genus Acanthosepion; species Acanthosepion pharaonis. The sequence continues at coordinate 406,258 of CAHIKZ030005533.1, forward strand.
CAGTTTCAAGAACACCCCAGACGGAAATTAAATAAACCAAAAGCAACGCATACATTACAATAAGAGAAATTCCACAGAGGCGTAAGCTGATATCATTGAAAAGAAATATAAAAGCTTAGGCCAGTAATTCATCGTTGAACACCTTAAAGGGAATACTGACATCGGCAAAAGAGCTCATCCCAAGAGAAGATAAGAAAAAGAAAATGGATGTCATAAATTTCTCTATTGAAAAAAAGAACACGGAACATAATTACATGAAATAGCATAGAATAGAGGCAGTTTATTAAAGACATTAGAAAGAAATGCAAACATGCAAAAAATGAATGGCTCAACAAAAAAATATGCAGAGGCATAAAAAGAATCTTTGAATTGTAAACATAGAATGCGTGCTTAAGTGATAAAAGAAATAGCTGAACAGGAAACACTCGTCGATTGGATGCCGAAAAATTAGAAAGTGAACACTCATTAAAAAAAAGATAAAATCATAAAAAATGGAAAGAATACACCAGAGAGCTCTTCGATGAATAAGGGAGAAAACTACATTACAGAAAAACATGGAAACATCTGTAGTGTTAAAATATGAGGTAATATCGCACTAGTGATGATGAAGAGAAACAAAGCACCAGCAGGAGCAAATGGAATTGTAATAGAGATGCTGTCAGCCTTAAATGATTTCGTGATCGATAAAATTACTTAAATAATAAATGAAATATATGACAACAGCGAAATACATGTTTGATCTCCATGTTATACAAACATGGATTATTGGCATGGGCGTAACGGGAATAAGAAATGTTCAAATATTTTCCGCTGCATTGTCTCTTAATTGTCTTTTGATTTCCAAAAATAAAATTAATTTTTCGCAATATTTACATCTTTTCTTATCTACTCATTTTCAGTCGTTTGCTACTCGATATAGAAGCAACAAGCACATATTCCCTCTTTCTTTATTCTCCTTGTAAAAATAAAATATCTATAAGAACACCGGATTATATATCTTACTGTTTTTTTTTTTATTTATATATATATATATATATATATATATATATATATATATATATATATATATATATATATATATAGTGTGCGTATTTGAAGGGTGTTTTATTAAAGATGACTGGCAAGCTACTTCTGTTAAGTTTTTAATTGTATTTTTCTTTTGTGCAAACAAAGAATTCTTCTTTTTCCCTTAATATGTGTAAAACATTGTCCAAATGATTGTCTCGAGTGCTTTCGGATAATC
>CAHIKZ030005533.1:412500-427500 GCA_903632075.3 Acanthosepion pharaonis
ACAGAAAGGAAACTACAAGAACTGCTATAGAAGTTAGTGAAGGAAATCTGTACAAAACGGCAATGGTCTGTTGAAATATTTAACCTATTGCTCTCTCAACAAGTATGGGGTAAGAAGCGGAGAAGGGAAAGTGACTGGAGAAAACAAAACACTTCCCCAGAAACCATGGCACAGCGAGCGGCGCACAACTTTAGGGACAAAATGCCCAATAGAACGACTTCGAAAGACCCCCTTTTTGATCACTGTTGACTGACTATTTTCCGGGCGTTCCATCGTCATGAGACGGGTTACAAAGACCCGGATATGGAAAAGTTGAAGAGAGGCCTGTATCTAGATATGCCAAGCTGCTACGCTGCCAACAGAGAAAACCCAGATATAACTAGTTTTGACAGACATTTTCGCACGCAACTCAGGACCCAGTTTTACGCCTGAACTGACACGTTCGCCACAGGAAAGCGAAAAGAAATGACTAAGCATCAAATACAAGAGGAGAGAATGTATCGTCGTTAGCAAAAGGAACAGACCAATATGTAAATTCCAAATTGTAGATGCCAAAATAAAACAAGTAAAACAATTATCTGGTAAGTGTTTTTACAGAGGACAGAACATGTAACAATTAAATGTGAAGGCGCATTGCGATAGTGAAAGAAGACTTCCAAAAGTTAAGCAAAGTATTAAGAAACAGACAAATTTCGTTAAAAAACTGAACTGTTACGTGATATGTGCTCCTATATGGCAGTGAATGCCAGACAACCTCCTCAAAATTGAAGAAACTTGAAGCAACAGAAATGTAGTTCTATAGAACGATACAGTGAATACCATAAACTGAACATGTGAGCAATTACGATTTTTTTTAAAGGGAAGTGAAAAGGAAAAGAGGGATTGGAAAATTTGATACTCACAAGACTGATTTTAGGTAAAACTAATTAAGGGACAGAAGAAAACAACGCATAACGAACCTTGCGAGCTTGTGTAAATGGATGGCAGAACAAGGTCTAGGAGAGATAACAGAAAGATAAAATTTATAAAGGATAGGAAATAGTGGAGGTCCATGATTGCCAACGTCCCCAAGTGACGGTGTAAATAGAAGTAGATAACGGAATTTTTTTAAAAGAAACAATATAAAAATAAAGAGATTAACTAGGTTTAACATGTCGGGCTTGTGATAAAATCACACACACACATATATATATATATATATATATATATATATATATATATATATATATACAGAGAGAGAGGGAAAGGGGAGAGAGAATGTATAGACATAAGAATCAACACTCAACAGACTAAGATTTGGGCTATTGTTTGTGAGACTTCGTGAAAACATGCAGTGTCCATTACAGGGTACAATCGTTCTATGGCTAAATACACATACATGCACACACATAAATGAGAGTGTGTGTGTATGCGTCCGTATATATATATATATATATATATATATATATATATTTGTATAAAATGAAAGAAAATGTAAAATTGTATATTGAGTAACTCATTAATATTAGCAAAATTGTATATGTACATCTATCTCTCCTGCTTATCTCCCTCTCCCTCTTTCTCTCTCTCTATATATATATATATATCTCACCTGTGGATTTTCCTGTTATGTTTTTAGGTATATAAACGGTGAAGTGCAGCGTTTTAAAAATGTAATAACCACATGAAGAAACCTTATGGTTGAAACCCGGGTCTTGTAACCGGTAAATACTCCAAGTATTTAATATATATATATATATATATATATATATATATATATGCACGAGGCCTTCACTACTAAAATCAAATCTCATGTGCTGTCTGTTTCCTGGAAACTGATCTGCTTGACCCTTATACGTCGAATCTCGACGGGAGAGTCGATTATATATATATATATATATATATATATATATATAGAGAGAGAGAGAGAGAGAGATGTGCAGTAGAAAACAATTTTTTTTTTTTGTACACTGAAATTTCAGTTGTTTTAAACTCCACATTTATTCAGAAAACTTATTTTAATTTGTTTTGTACCTCCAAAGAAAAGCATTACTTACGGTTAAAAATGCTTTTTAACTGAAAAATCTTTCTTGAAATCCTTTATTTTAGTTGAAATTTCAAGAAATTTAATATTTCCAATAAGTTAAATAATTTGAGATGAGTTTTTTTGTATCTGTATCAGTTTACATGCTAAAATCAACCATCAAATCTGACAACATAACGTAATTCTAAAAAGAAATCTTTAAATGTAAAATATACTTTTCAGAAACGATTAGAGGAAAAGGAACTGATTTATAGTTTAATTAATATGATCTGAAAGAAAAATTACTTACTTTTACTTTAAAGTAATTCAGAAAAACATTACACAACACTCTCGATCGACTTATGTTTGGAGATTTCTTCTGATGAGGAAATAACTGTTTATCTATATATATATATATATATATATATATATATATGTGTGTGTGTGTTTGTATGTATATATATATATATATATATATATATATATATATATATATATATATATATATATATATTTAAACGCACTAATCTTTTAAAATTTAAGAAAATATTCCAAGCAATCTAATATTTTATGGTAATTGAGAGCAAATTTTAGAAAATTACCGATAAATTTTAACTTTACTATAGTTACCGCGCTTATTTTCAGATAATGTGGCGTTTGGACTTCTGTATAACAAAACATCAATACGTTTATACACGCATAAAATAAATTCAAAATTATTTATAAAGTATTGGGGGTCCTTGTGAGCTTTTCCACTCGTGATTAGTAAATACAGTCTTAATTTTTCGCTTAACCGATAGAAATTAAAATAAACGACATCAATTTCTTACAAATTATCAGTTATTCTTGAAAACAATTGTTGTAAAAATACATTATTCATCGAAAATGTTTTTTTTTGTAAGATCATTGTGTTCATAATATATTTTATACATAAAAGAAATTAAAAGCTTTTCTCATTAAATCATATCTTAGTTTTACTGCATTTTTATTTTACGATTTTCTGTACCTGGGTGTTCTGTTTGAGAAAAAAAAAATAATTCAAATTCTCCAATGATTTTTCTTGATTATATAAACATTAGGAATTACAAAAAAAAAAAAAATTGCCGAAATTTTATAAAATTAAATAAGTAGGGGACGGGGTTGCAAATGTAAAAAAAATATTTTTACCAAGATTTTGTAAAAAAGAAAAAAAAAAAATTAAAAAATTGATTTGTTTAACAAATCCTGAAAATTACATTAAAATTTGACAATTATCTGATTTTTACAAGAATGTCAAAATCAGTGTGTTTTGCACCACCATATAACACTAAAATTTGCCATCTTAATATATGATCACTCGCAGACGCCCCCCACCAAAAAAAACAAAGATTTTAACAAATTTCGAAGTTTCTAAAAAGGATAAAAAATATGTAATAATCAGAAAATCCTTTGGTCTTTCCTCTTAATAATAGCATAAATATTTTGAAAATAAAACTTTGCTTTTATTAAGTTTGGGGCATTTTTTCATCATGTATGCTCATTTGCTATCGTACCTTTGGTGGTGCACACACGCACACGCAAACATATATATATGATAACAATTAGAAAAAATCTTAGTTTTTGCCGACGCGTTTCGTCTTCCGACTCTTTCAAGGCAAAAATGAAACTGAAATGTTTTTGTTATAGTTACATTACAAAATCCAAATTTTAAAAAAGAGACATTTTGCGTAAGCCTCTTTCTGGTTAATGTAAATTTCCTTCCTACTAAGTGTTTTTTTTTTTTCTTTCCATATCGACAATATAGTTAAATTCCCAGATCAATTCTGTGCACAAGACAAATTGGTATAAGATGGCAATTGGAAAAACATTACTTTCTTTGCCGCCGCGTTTCGTCTTCCGACAAACATGAAAGCGAAATTGTATAAGATGACAATACATAAGATTTTTTTCAATTGTCTTATTCATAGAATTGATATGGAAATTTAACTATATTATATATATATATATATATATATATATATATATATATATATATATATATGCTCTGTAATAATAAATACATTGAGCTCTTTTTGTGGATCAGTTTTAATCTTTTATATTACTAGTATCCACTTGGATTATATACCAACAGATTTATTACCTTTACTCTAAGTATATCTATTTATTTTAGGATATTACACCGCAAACATGTCAAAATCGATACACAATCTCATCAGACGATTGTAAATTACAATCACCTGATGACATACATTGATGCGCATCGAAACATGACTGCAATTGTGTAGCGATTTTGAGATGTTCTCGATGTAATATCTTAAAATAAATAATATTGATCAAGCCTACCATAAAAAAAGAACCATCATGCCTCTTTGTAACTTTATATCACAATTCATATTACTCAATCACTATCTGGTTCAAATATATATATATATATATATATATATATATTATTTGTTACATTTATATATATATATATATATATTATTTGTTACATTTATATATATATATATATATATATATATATATATATATATATATACTAAGGGAATTTTATGTTTATCTATCTTTCTCTCTATATATATATATGTGTGTGTGTAAAAGATATAGATATTTCTCCTAGTAGAACGCAGATTCAAATCAAGCGAATATTTTTCTATGGTGTAAATCGAATATTCAGGCCGGTAGACGAAAATAAGAAATAAATATACTGTTTAACCGATGCATCTACTCAAATCCGAGTATCCACTGAAAATATATATATATATATATATATATATATATATATATATATAAGAGAGAGAGAGAGAGAGTCATTCTGGCATTACTTCAATTTTTCTGTAAGGTGGAGGAATGTTCAGTATCGGAGATTGAACTCGATATCTGAACTAACGGTCACCATGCAGCATTAATTTCCATGCATACAGTATCTATATGTAAAACACACACACATATATATATATATATATATATATATATATATATAGTGTATTAGAGCAGCAGATCATTATTCAAACATATATTGTTAAATATATTAGACAACGAATACCTATTATGTTTGATCATAACAAATGCTTGAATCTATCAATGTGTGTGTGTGTGTATAAGAAGCGGAATAGAGTGGAATTATATACATTTAGAATTATTTATATAGAAATATATATTTGTGTGTGTTTTTATCTATATATAAAATATTTACAGTCAATTATATGTACGTAATAATAATGATAATATTTTTCTTGGCCGATGCCATTCTGGGTTCACCTTTCAACAAGTAAGCTATCCGAAATTTTATACAATTTGAACTTATTTTTTTCTTTAATATTATTTTAAGTCACTTTGTTTAATTTATTTCATTTTCTTTTTCTTATTTTACTTTTATATTGTAGTTTTTGTTTTTCTACACTTCCAGCGGAACCTTACGTGCTTTTTTAATCAGCATAATGTATCTGTCGCTGTGTGAATGTGTACGTATGTATATATATATATATATATATATATATATATATATATATATATATATATATGTGTGTGTATATATATATATATACACACACATATATGTGTTTGTGCGCGTGCGTGCGTATATGCGCAGGGCTTATGGATCGTATTGGCTGATATTGCCAATACTTTTCTTTTTTTAACTTGATAACCCCAATGCATGTCCATCTGACCTTTAATTTGGTAGTGGGCATTGCGACTTCTATTAAGTTGAACCTTAGTATCGTTATTTTTTTTCTCTTGCCAACACATCTAGGAGAAGGAAAAGTCCGAAAACAATCCGCAACTCAAGATGCTAATCGTGCCGAAGAGTGAACAGCTGCTGCGTCATTAGGTCTCGAACGACCCTTACGGGCTTCGGAACCCTGTCTGTGAAAGGCCGTTACCCAATGTGCCGAGCGACTTAACGTGGACTTTCGGACCCGTGCATGACTCGCGAGAACAATATGAAAACGAAAAATCAAACCAAAAATTCCAATATGGCATTGGAGGAACAGGGAACCTAATTGGGGTTGAAAAATCTGCCATAGGAACAATCTCCTACAAAAATAATTAATCTTCAGGGCCACACAACCAGGTTAATCCCAACGATGGCTCTGCGAATTCTCCAAGTAGACCCACAACCATTCATTTAAAGAAAGAAAAGGTAAAATGGTCTCGTGAGCAGGACAAACACGGTATGAGTGCTTTTTAGGAAGCGTTGCACAAAACATCATCCTCGGGAAAAACATCACTTGCCAAACATATGAAATTTGAAGAGAAATGGATGGACAAGTAATTAGAACGTAAATTGACGAAAATAAAGTAACCAATGTAAAAAGGTACATCATGAGAAATAACCGATTGACAGATGCTGAAATTAAAGAAAGAAAAAGAACTGCAACAAGAATTGGTGAATCCCCAGATCATGAAAGGGAACCAGAAATAGAGATAAAAAAATACTAACATCACACAAACCAGAGATCGTAATGAAGAAACTGGGATACACACCAATCACTGTGAAGATAATGCTGAAAGTTTAGAGGAGTTGGAAAGGCGGGATCTTAGTCGCTCACAGGCTTGCAATAAAATGAGTCAAAACACAGTGAACTGAATTATTTTACAGAAAACCAGAATAGTATACAAGAAGCCAATGAAGAAATCATGATGTATACAAGTCATACCCAAAACATTGAAGTGGAGGAAGAAGAATAACTCAAAATTACAAAGCATAACCTGAAAACTATTACAATGTGTTGTGTCGGAAACCTACCACCCCTCTTGAAGATGAACTTGTCTGCGAACAAAGACTTTAAATAGTGGCATGTCAGTTGATATGGAAGAAAAGACAGAAAGACAGAGAAGTTCTTAGCTGAGCTAGTTATTGACTGCTCAGGCGATTTCTGTACCTTTTTACCAACCTATTAAAACCCTTTTTATTGTTACGTGTTATTTGGCGTTTGTCTCTACTAACCCCAAATCAACATCATAACACAATGCAACACTCAAATTAATTCTGGATGAAGTAGAACCACATATGTATCTCTACGAAGATATATATGCATCAGCAATAGCAACAACTAAAAAAATTAAACATCAAAGTAAGAAAAATGCTGTCTCACAGACATGAAGATCCACTATGGGAAAAAATCGAGAAAGAAGTGAATTATCAGTACTCGATGAATTGGCAAGAGGAACAAATGTAAGGAGGAGAAAAGGCAGAAAAATCTAAGAAAATACAAAAGTGGGAATGAAAATGAAGTCCTGTCAGCTAACGATAAAAGAAATCAAACAATACAACTGAAGGCTCAAAGAATCAGACGCTATAAAAAAAAAAAGATCAAAATTCGACAGACAGAACGATCTTTCTAACCGATGCGAAGAAATTTTACAGAGAAATAGGCAAACAAAAAAATTGAAGTGACAACACGCCTCACCATAATGGAAGAGGTTATACCGTTCTGGGAAAAAAATATGGGCTTGCCCTAAAGAACATAAAAAAGAAGCAGATTGGATTACGTAGGAGGTAGAATGGATGAAAATAAACCAGAACAAAAATGGGTGGTAATCACAGAAGAGGATGTTGAATGTGCCCTGAAAAAGGTACATAACTTGAAATTTCCAGAAATAGATAAAATTCCTAATTTTTGGCTCTATTATCTAAACATAGAATACAAAACAATAACCACAGAATATCAAGAAATGGTCAATGATCTTACTAAATTTCCGGCAAGATTAACTAAAGCTATTACCTTCCTTCTACACAAAAATAACGACACAAATTCCCCCCAAAAATTGCAGTGCAATTATATATCTTCCCACTACTAAAAAACTGTTGACATCTATTCTGACAAAATAGATATTTTCCTTCTTAGAAAAAAATGACATACTACCTCTTGAACGAAAAGGGTGCAAACGTGACTTACGTATGTAAAGACCAATTACTATTTTACAGGAAGATCTTAGAAAACTGCTTCAACACAGAAAAATCTCAGTAATGCCTGCATAGATTTCCGTAAGTTATTCGATAGTATAACCTATTTCTGGATCTTAATGTATTTAAATGTATACACTGTATCACCCATCGTCATCATCTTCAAACAAACTGTCGATATGGAAAGTCACACTCAATCATAAAAGTAGTCTATAAGTCTGAAATAAACATCAAAAGAGGAATATTTCAAGCTGTCACTTTCTCTCCCTTATTATTTTGTTTATCTCTAATAGCAGTAACCAGCAAACTTAACAGGACGGAATATGACTATAAGATATCTCAAAAGAAAATAAGCCATCTATATTACATGGATGACAAAGTTTTATGCTAAGACTGAAAACAGCAAAGGTTTCAGTGATGACATTGGAATGGAATGCGGTTTGGATAAATGTGCTAAAGCCACAATCTTACGAGGATCAATACAACAAACCTCATTTATTAGCTTAAACCCTGGGGTAACAATCAAAGACTTAGAACAATAAGAAGCTTATCAGTACCTCGGTGTAAATGAGGGTTGAAGAAATTCACCATGAAAAATGAAAGAAATAGTGCAAAAAAAGTACTATAGAAAGATGCGACAGTTATTAATAACTGAACTAAATTCTCAGAACAGAATTATGTCCATCCCATTGGTTCAATATAGTTTCAACATCTTGAACTGGAATCTAAATGATATCAAACTACTGGATTTTAAGACAAGAAGACTTCTTTCTAAGCATAAAATGCATCACCCAAAGGCTGATACAGCCCGTCCATATACATATATACTACAAAGAAGGTGGAAGATATTTTTATCTATTTCTCACAATCTAATGCCCGTATGATGATAGGTTTTTATATGTTAATAAGCACAATTAGATACATTGTTTTCAAATAAATTCTTTTCGCTTTTGCCTTGATAAAGTCCATCAATAGACGAAACGCGTCGGCTAAAATTTAATACAATTTTCCTGATGTTCCTTTTTTCTTCTATTCATATATATATATAAAGTCATCCACAGACAGTTTCGCAGCTCTTCAGTGTGGCTAGACATCCGGTTGCCTCTAGCTAGGATCGAAACCCGATTGAATTGGTGCCAATCGGAGATTCTACCACTAAGCCGTCGGCGCACGGCAGGGAAGGTGAATTTTAGCGGATGTATTTTTAGATAAACACACACAGTGACTCAATTCGTTTTTGCCGAAGAGTCACATTGTATCAGCCATAATAGTCACTGTTTACAAACCCACACCTCCTCCCCAGAGAGCTCAACTGAAATTAATTTTTCAGGAGCCAATATAACACACACACATATATATATATATATATATATGAGAGAGAGGGAGATAGTTGAATTTGTTCATCGTACAAGTAATTCCTTTCTACCTGCATATCTTTTTACGTGCAAACATCTACATTCTTTGTTTGATTGTCAAGGTTTCTTCCCTTGTTGAGTGATGTCTTGTTGAAGGACCTAAATATGTAATTCCAGAAAGGACTAGCAAAACTTACTTAAATCTACCTTTTTTGCCAAAAAGGGACCTGCTGTCTTGCAGCTTTTCTTGTTCATCTAAATTTCATCATCGTTTCGATAAAAAAAAAATGTTCAAATTTGGTACTAAATTACTGTCCGTAACATTAAATGACCATAAATAGTTACATAATTGTAATTCACTATTGGACCTTGATTTTCTTGATAGCCAAATTAGAAACGTTACAAAAAAGATCACTTGAAGTATTTAGAGCTAGAAGTGCAAGCATTATTCGGAGTCTGTAGCCTTTCAGCATTGGGAGAGGAAACTGCGGATTGAGAAGAGAAAGAAAATGGCCAAAATTATTTCAGGTGAAATAAACAATTCTTTGTAAGAAACAGCTTCACGCTCTCTTTAGTTCGAGCGGAAAATGGATGCAAAGGTAGGATCAAGTCTTGCATATATTTGAATTTCGTCAGTTACCCTTTCTAACCAATCAGAAACTTAATAAATCCTCTTAGCCAACCGGATAAGAGAGAAATATTTCTGGCTAATCAAAATGTAGTTCATCAAAATTACTATTTGGTCTTCAATCCTCTTTTATAAATAACCAGAATTAAGCGTTCATTTTCAGGAACAGATTGGCTTTCAAAAATAAGAATGTGCTACATATATTTAAACAGACTTATATTGACTGAAATTTCTGTCAGCAGTCGCCTGCTGACAGAAATTTCCTGAACAGCAATAAGCTGAGACTCTCAAACAACGTCATTTTTTTTTTCATTATTTGGTAATAGAAAGGCAATTCCAGATGTTCCAGGCCAAACTGGCATAAAGAAGTTTGGGAATGACATCCGATTGAACGAAAGAAATCATTTATTTCTCAACATTCTACGAGATTGGAGAAATTGATTCAGGTTCTGTGAGAAAGTCGCAAAATTAAGTTTTTGCAAAAATTCCTGGTGATTTACAATTGTAGATGTCATTTTAATTTCCAAACATGAATGGACTGTTCAAATCCAGACAGTTATTTGATGTTCCTTCCCACAGGTTTCAACTTGATTCTGCTAAGACCATCATTTCATCAGAACCTGTGAATTTTAACGTTAAAAGTCAATTTGAACTGTTCCAAATACATATGACACTGTTGGGAACCGAACCGAATTCTTTGTTTATTACTACAAGTTTCAACTTTAAGGTGGGAAGTCTAATCATTATCTTCAGGAATCCAAATCCTTCTCACAGGTTTCAACTTTAATTTGGGAAGTTGGCATAATACAACGCCCACAAGGTACTCCGGCAAATTGCTGACCATTCTGGCCCTGGCCTTCGCATTCTGTAAAAATAAATATTGCTCGTACTTCTAATTCTATTAGAATTACCTCACTGTATAGGTTAAATAAAGCCGGTGAGAAGATGAACCCTTATCTTACCCCTCTTTCTATTTTGTATATTTACTGAACTTATTTTCTTATTTAATATGTAGATGGTTTGCTGCTAGTATAGATTTTGGATTATTCCAATATCCTTCGCAAATATTTCAAGGTTACCTAGCAGTTACAACAGTACACAGATTAGCTATTCAGTAAAAGCTACATTTTGATGCGTATTAGTGAATTTTGTGTGTGTGTGTTTTTTGAGAAGAAATTTATAAAGTTTTTTCCTGTTATATTTGAAATTGTCTTCCGCAGTCAACATCAAATACACACACATACATATACACACACACACACACATATATATATATGTTTGTGTGTGTATAAATTCAGATATAAATAAATGTAAATATAAAAGCAGTATTCATAATAGAAATGGCAAGAGGAAATATTTTATGCTGAAGACTTTCGTTCCTTGAAGAAATTTATCAAGGCAAATGCAGAAATTTTATTTAAAAACATGTCTTTATGCACACAGAAAAAAAACCGCCGTGTAATTCAAATTTGAACGCACAACGTTATTCTTTTCAATGGTATTTTTTAATGCAGGTTTCTAGGTAAAATTTTTACATTTGATTTGATAATGTTCCTCAAGGAACGAAATCGAAATGCGTCGGCGTAAAAGGCATTTTTCTTGTCATTTCTTTCATTATATATATATATATATATATATATATATATATATATATATAATGTGTGTGTTAGTAAAGATTGACGATATGTAAATATTTAATGTTATTTGTTCTTGTTAATATTCTTTTAATAATGAACACTAACTGAAAAATTGCACGCTTTAAATGCGTTCTCAGAAATTACCCAGGTAGACCGCTTGTTTTTTTTACGAAACCCATTATTTGTTATATATATATATATATGTGTGTGTGTTTGTGTGTTTGCGCGCGTCCGTATGTGTGTGTGTGTGTGTTAGAAAGATAGGTAGGTAGGTAGGTAGATAGACAGACAAGCGGACAGATTGATTTAAACAAAATTAGATTGGTATGTAAGCTGAGATATAGCTAGATTCATACATACATAGATAAATACAATACTGGGAATAGGTATATATATATATAGAGAGAGAGAGAGATAGATAGATAGAATTCCTTGAGCAAAATAACTACCATTAACATTTTGTATATTTAGAGTATGCAAACTTATCTTGATAGTGCTACAGCACAAATACCTGTAAAAAAAAGTCGTTGATCAATCCCATATGGAATTTAAATCTAATGTTCTTTTTTGCTTGCAGATATGCATCTTTTATCGAGTTTTGCTGCCCTTACAAGCATTCTAAAAATATATTAATGTCTTTAATATATGCTTTCTAATGGGTAAGTAATCACTTTAACAAAGTTTGGCACAAGGCCGCAACTGTTGAGCAGTCATTGAGAGTTAAACTGGTCCCGAAATAGTCAATTTATCCTGAAAGACTCCACCACTGTAAAGCGCTCTGAAAAAAGGATCGAACTCATAACTATATTATAAGCGAAGCTACTAACTATCCGTTGCCTCGAAATCTGACCTCCGTTGCTTTGCAGGCTGCTTATCAGAGACAAGAATGTCTTTTTTTATCGATGCATTGATGTTATTCAAACAGAAGAAAATGTCTTGCGAATTATTCGAAATAATGTACTAAACAAATGAGCAAATACTCCATTGTGCGTTCTACTTTATAAGAAAATACATTCTTCTGACGGGATTTTATTTGATTGACTGATTTTTTACGATTTATCAACCTTTTGCAGGCTATCTAAAGCTAGAAAACATTTTTAGATTGTAAAAGTATTTTAGAGATAATAATGGTTTACTGATATAAGTCCTACTAATTAAACCATACTTGTGGTGGGGGGGTGTACACACATCTTTTTATTACCTCATACTTTATTTTTAGTGAATACCCGTACCTGAAATAGACACCATGTTTTATTTTATTTTCAACAGTGTACATTACGTCTATCGGTCTGTGCACCCGAGTAATCTTAATAGAGAAAATGTGCTTTCCGGTAGGGTACGGACTTTATAAGAGAAAGTATAGTTTAATCTGGCGTACTTTAAACTGCTCGGCCACAGGAAGCGTTGAAACCAATCCAGTTTCTGTTACCATCAGGTTTCTATTTCTCTAAAGTATACCCTTTTAAGGAATGCACTCATCCATTTATTCTTGAAATCACATATTTGTCCAATTTCGTATCCGGAACATAAAGTAATTTCTTAAGAATTAATGGATTTATTTTAAATCCGATATTTTGATTACTTCGAACGTTACTTTTTAGTGGATACCCGTGTTTGAAATAGACACCTCGTTTCTTTTTATGCTAAATAATGGACTTTCAAGAATGACTGAACTTAAAAGGGTGAACAGGACCTTGCTAGATCACACCGGATAATAGCATTTTTCCTAAAAACTAAGACGCAGTTTTTTGGTTTTTTTTCGAGTGCGCAGGCCGATAGTGGGACACGGTGGGGTAATAGATAGCGGTTTAGATTGAGGAAAGATAGCCGAGTTCTAATTCCAGTCGAATCCATTGCAAAATAAAAAGTAATAATACCCTTTGAATTCTCTTCTCCTACACCACCTATGGGTAAATAGCAGGACAGATGACAACTTGTGTACCGCAGAAAGCAAATGGAAACCTACTGCAAGAAAAATCTGTCTCGTCAGTCATATATTAAAAGATACATGATCGCCTATGCGTGTATCACGCATGGCACATAATTGACTGAGACCGATAGACGTAGTACACACTATTTAAAATGATAAAACGGGGCGTCCATGAGAGTTTCTGAGAACGTGAACATGGGAAACGATAGGTGTCTCTCTGATAATTCCCTGAAAGTATCTATGGTGCTGGATACCAATTTCACGTTGTCTTTGAATGTCCTAAGATAGCATGCTACCTCTCTCAGTGTCAATGCTATTGCCTACACTGGAACAAGATCTTGTCCATACTTATCGCCTACACTGGAACGAGAGCTTATTCATATTTATTCCGACTGGTGCACCTCGTGGTGGTGTAATGGTTAGCATGCTTATCTCGCTAAAGACCAGCATGCTAAGCTGTGAGTTCCTCATACATTCGGTCTTGTGTCACATCTAAACCATGGGTGGTAAGACTACCCGATTACCTCCCATGTTTTATGATTTGTATAAATAAGACACACCGTCTGAGGCAAAATGGCAAAGCTCTTCAGTTATGTTCATTAAGCCGAACTAGACTCCGAGTTTTCATTACACCATGCTTAAAAAAAAAATCACCATCCAACTGGGCTTCTGCTCCTTCCTACATGATAGACATGACGTAGCGTAGCTGGACACGAATTTATGAGATTATGTCCCGACTAGCGTACGACCTCCTCCTTTCCTTCATTCGTATCCTCGAGACCAATGTTTTTCAACAGTTTTTATCTCACGGCACACTTGAATACGAGCTACATGTACTCAAAACTTCGGAAACATTCCTATACATGAGGGATTGCTGAGAAAGTTAAACTTTCGCAACACTTAAATTATTATAAAAAAAAGACTATACTTTTTATGATTTATTTATTAACAGACAAATCGATTTATGATAATTAGTAGTGAAAACATAATAAAAAAACTATTTATTTCTTTTTCTTTTTATTAAAATTTATCATTTAATGAGTTTATCGGAGACTTAGCATTTTTAGAATCTCTTCTACACTTACGGACATAGACGTAGCTTCAACCGTACAAATACTTATGCATGAATCCCAAAATAAGTTATTATACTTAAATTATTGGCCAAATGGAAAATATATTTGCCTTTTGTTATTGATTGACAAAGTAAATACTATTCTATGATTTCTTCTTTGTAATTAAATCCAGTGAATGAAGTTGGGTTTACCAGTGATATCATTGTAAACATGTTTAGTGTTTGACGTGACATATTATTTGAAATTCTATATTTTCAGATATTTTTTTTTTAATTTTTTGAATATACGCTTCTAACTAGGGCGTCGGTGAGAGTCGTCAGTGATTAAATTGACTTCGTTCATCGGGGAGTTTGGGGTCTTTTAACAGCATACACCCCACTACATATAAACTAATCAGAGAAGATCAAGCCCTGATCCGCTATCAAAGGCTAGCATTAACTCTGGCCTTTATATTAATTGAACGAACATAGACGCGCATTAGATTA
>CAHIKZ030005533.1:432500-480000 GCA_903632075.3 Acanthosepion pharaonis
TTAGATAAAGGAAAAGAAGAAGAATCAGTCCTCGCAAGAGATCTCGTGATGAAACGTAAACAAATCAATGTTTTCTCTTTTTAGGAACGTGTGTGAGGAGAAAACATGATGTAGAATCAGTTTTGTTATATCGTTTATTTTGAATTTCTACGGATACAGTTAGTAAGAACATTTCCAATAACAGTATTGATTACATAATCAATAAGCAGTCGTCTTATACTACAGACACTACAGGTATAGGATAAATTCATGAAAATTTGCTATATTTTTTTTTTACCTCGTCTTATCTAATGGTCGCCTTATACGCGGGAATATACGGTACTTGTAAAATATCTCGAATTTCAGGAAAATATGTTTCATAAGTCCACTAACAGTTACAACCCTTTCTTATATTGACTGGGATTATCTTCCTAACTTTATGTTTATTGTAGTGTGGAAAGCCAATATCTTAATTATATCATTATTTTCCCTTCTCGTTATATATGCTATCCATTGAAGTTGTTTCTCGTGTTGAAAATCTTCAAATTGTGTTTTGTTATTTGATAGTATAATTTGTGATTCTGTAGCGCGAGTTCATGAGATCAGATGAAGTATAGTCCAAACTTAGAGTGTTCATTCACGTGAAGCTTTTCTGATCAGTATCTAAGAAAAGTTTTATATATTGGATAGTTCACAATCTCTAAACGAATTTGGAAGTTATATATGTCACCCATATGAGAGCCTAGATCTGACGAAGCTATTTAAGAAGATGACACGATTTCTCAAGTTACTTAACTATTTTATCTATAAAACGAAGTATAAACATAAAAAAGTCTTTATATATATATATATATATATATATATATATATATATATATATATATGTGTGTGTGCGCAAATATATAGAAAAATAGGTAAAGACCGTTAGGTTAATAATCCGAGGTTCTTTTGTATTTTTGTTTTATTTAAAAAAAACAGTGCTCAATACACAAGTAGAGCCTATATTATGAGGAAAATCCTACTACTAGATTGAATAACCCAACCCGACATCAGAAAAATAAGCAAAGGAATCCTTTAAAAAGGATTACTAAGCAAATAAAAAAACAACTTGGATTAACACTCTGCATTAATACCAAAGAAGTCATCAATTGGTTTACCAATATCAACAAAAAGCCTGATTGCACCCTAATACATTTCGATATTGTGTCAATATCAAGATATCTATTCACGACTGCTCTAGAGTTTGCTACTGTATATTCAGGCCTAACAGAAGAAATGAACATAATTCTTAATGCAAAAAAAAATCTGTCCTCATTCATAATAAGGACCAAAAGAATTAAAACACTGAAGACCATTTTGACATTACCGTGCGAACTTTAGACTCTGCAGAATCTTCTGACCTTGTCAGTCTATTTATACTATACAACCTAACACGCACCGTGATTTAGATATTAAGGACATTGGGCTATACAGGGATGACGGGCTCATGGTAGTGAGGAGTTCCAAAGATTCTAAAATGGATTCAATTAGAAAGATAATACATAGTGAATTCAGAAAACTAAATTTAAAAACTACAGAAATTGAAAAGGGTAAACTTCATCAACAAAACATCAGACTTAATGAACAACATATACCTACCTTACAGAAACCCTAACACTAACTCTTTGCATGTACACTCCATGTCAAACCATCCTCCATCCACAATTAAGCATCAATAGAGAAATGAATCAGCATGAACTTCACAAATGAAGAAATATTCCAAAAACACAGTCATTTTTACAACACAGCTCTAAAAAATAGTGGATACAAAAACGCTAACATAATTTATAAAAACAATAGTACTAACCAGAAGAAAAACAGAAAAAGAAAAATCATTTGATATACCCCCCGTTCAACCAAATGCTTTGTATTAAGCTAGGTCAAAAATTCCTAGCTTTAATTGAAAAACACTTTCCTACTGATAGCAAACTTAGCAAGACCTTTAATAAAAATACCTTAGAATTAAGTTACAGCTGCACTGAAAATCTAGAAAAAAATCATAAAAAGACAAAATCCTGGAAAAACACGCATGCCAAAATCAAATTAATGAAACCCTAAATTAAAATTAGACAAAAATAACGAAAAATTATGTGATTGTAGAAACCCTGAAGACTGCCCGTTGGAGAATAAATGCCGCATAGAATCTGTTGTATACAAATGCACAATCTCATCCATTGAGAATCCAAATATTGAAATGATATATATAGGATCCACGAAGAATGATTTCAAAATTAGGTGGAGAAAACACAAAAGCTCCTTCAATAATATTAGAAATAGAAATCAGAAATCCCTATCTAAATATTTTTGGCATTTAAAAGAAACGGATAAAACACTAAAAGTAAAATGGAAAATAAATAAAACAAGAAGTTGTAAAACCTGGGATGACCCATGCCCTTTATGCCTACATGAAAAACTACACATTAAGTTTCTAAGAAACGATAATTTATTAAATCAAATACATAAAATAACTGTTTTTTGCCGACACCGACAAAAATCCGACTTAAACAATTATCTTAATTTTTTTTAAATTTCAAAGTCTATAAATAAGTTCAATTAAAGCAATAGGTTTAGAAACTTAACCCAATCATAAGAAAAAAAAATCCTTTATGAAGTCGTCAAAATAACAAATTGTAGTTCAATACGACGTATTCATATACAAACAACCCTTTTAGAAAAAAAAAATCTATGTATACAAATACAAATTTAACGGCGTAACAAAAAGTGTAAAAAAAAATGACGTTGAAATTGACCAGACAATATGCGTTGAACGAATGTCATCATTCGTTTGAAAATAGGCACCCCGACCCTACCTTGACTTAACCTCTTTTCGAAAGTAACTAATATGTTCATACAACAGTTGTCAGTAAAAATGTAAACCCTACCGCCCCTTATTAAAATGAGTGGTTTCCTCCATTCCCATAGAAATTAATATTACGATAATATATGCTTATAAAGCTCCGTAAATTTCAAAATTTGTTTTCCAAAATTCGCTTGAGGATGAAACAGAACTGGGTACT
Organism: Acanthosepion pharaonis; assembly: GCA_903632075.3. NCBI lineage: Eukaryota > Metazoa > Mollusca > Cephalopoda > Sepiida > Sepiidae > Acanthosepion > Acanthosepion pharaonis. The sequence continues at coordinate 435,536 of CAHIKZ030005533.1, forward strand.
TCAATTTAATTTCTATAATTAACTTGAAGTTTTTAGCTTCTTTTTTTCAACATGAGAACTCTTATGTAGCGATGGAATCATTTTTAAAGAAATAATTATATATATATATATATATATATATATATATATATATATATATATAGACACACCCGTCGGTTTCGAAGATCTGACAACTTAACCAATTGATTAAGTTAATAAGATCGAACAAATCAGGGTAAACCGTCAGAAAACACACACAAGTGATTTGATTCAAGTGGTGAGGGCTTGTTCAGAATCGTCCACACTTTTCGGAACTATTGATCCACTCGGTCGGTACAAATAAATGCAGCAGATGAAGCAGGCAATAGACGTCAAGATTTTCGTGTAAGATTTTTCCATCTCCTAGACCAGACGTTTTTTTATAAAGCTAAAGAGCCTGGTCGACCCTGCTAGGCACTATATGCCCTTAGCTGGGACCCTAATAGGTGCTACCATCCCCGATCAGGGCGGACCTGGGAACAACAGCAATTAAAAGGTGATTCCACGCTCCTCAAATCCTCCAATCTCCCAATCAGTAGACTTGCTGCCGGATGTAGTTTATCGTCATACGCAGGACACACACGTGTATATATATATATATATATATATATATATATATATATATATATATATATGTATGGGAACGTGGGCGTAATTGCAATTGTCTAAGTTAATATATGCATCATATAAGTGCAAATAAAAATCAAAACGAGAGAGAGGAATCAATGTCTATATTGACAGATTAAGAAAAATACAGAAAAAGAGTAAAAAGATGTAAAAACAATAGGGAGAGGGGGAAAGAGAGAGAAAGAGTATAATGGGATATAGGGAGAAAGAGAGTGCATGTGTGAGAGAGAGAGAAGGCTATTTTTAATGCAATATTTTTTTCTTGTCAAATCAACGTGATTGAAGAGACCCAAATTTCTGACAGAGGCAAAAGTTTAATTGACGCCCGTCCGTTCGATTTAAGCATTCACATTTCGTTACTCCCAAATGTTGCCAAAACAACTAATGATGACCCGGTCGAAAGGTCATAAAAATATTCCATTTCTTTTTCACAAAAGACGGAATCGCGAATCCAAAGAATAATGTCCTGATTATCAGACAAAAGACATTTCATCACACTGTCCATTTCCTTGTCCCCATCACAAGCAATTACGTTTTTTTTCTCCATACGCCGTCTGAACCCCTCTTTGAAGAAAGCGACGATCAAATGCCTCGCCAGTATTTCACTGCAGATATATAATATATAGATTTATAATATATGATATATAGATATTTCAATGTGGATATCCGAAACGTTCTTCAAAAATTATGATTGATGGCGAAATCTATCAAAGAAGGTTAAAGGTTTATCAATGACCCAAATCTGTCATGAATTTATGTGCTATGCCTAAGATGTACTGGCTCAGCAAAACATAACCCCCAAAACTGACACGGTTTGACAATCTGACGATATCTTGTGTTGCCTGGCAACGAACTACTATTAGGAAACTGGATTAAATGAACAGGTCACTGAATTAATTTTCCATGATCATTATTTTTTTCAATTTATTGATTTTTTCTTTTATGCACACACGCGCGTGCGGACATACACATATATAAATACACATATAAGATATATGTTTGATATGTCGATGATATATTAATACTAACAAAAAACTAAAGAAATTAAGAAAAGACTTACAGAAAACTCCAGGAATATCTTCATCTTACACTACTTATGAAAATAGCTTTAATAACAGAATTCCTTTTCTCCACGTTTTAGTTGACGGCAATAGTCATGCTTTTCATACGTCACTGTTTTTAAAAAAAATCCAAAATTCAAATCTTAGTCACAAATGTGAAAGTGCCCATGGATATAAAAGTGAAAGTACTCAAGGATACAAAAGTGAAATTCCTCACGGATACAAAAGTGAAAGTCCACAGAGATACAAAACAATATATATATATAGTTAGTTAATTTTGCCTACTCGCATCGGTTTTTTTTTCTTTGGGCTTTGGTCTTGCATGCTAGACGATTATTTTCGGCTAACGTACATGTTCTTTGTTCTTTCTTTTTTATACTTTTTTCCCTTTGGTATTGGTTTGATTATTTGCAAATGAAAACACTGAAGGTTTTCTGAACGAGTGTAGTAGTAGTACTACTATATATATATATATATATATATATATATATATATATATATATATATATATATATATATATATATGATAAAAAGGCTTAAACACTAATATTCCATGGTCATAATCTATACTTACACTCTTTCTAAATTTTATTTTTTTTATTCCCGGAGTTGTTTTTTTGTTTTCTTTCTGAATTTGTAGGTCTGATGAATTGGATTGTATTTACGATTCCAATGGAATAAATTATGACCATGGAATATTAGTGTTTAAGCCTTTTTATTATATCCTTACTCTGTCCTGGACATTGAGTTCTACCTGGCTTCTATCTTCAGGAATTTTTTTTTTAAAACAATATATATGTATATGTGTGTATGTATGTATGTATATATTTGCATATTTTGCATATGTATGTTTATATTTACCACTAATACTTATATATATATATATAAATATAAATGGTTAACCGCTCAAACATAATTTATTCTTAGGATAGATTATTTTATAAAGAATCGAGCAAAATAAAACAGTCACTTCTGGACAATACTTTCCTTAACCCAGTAGATGAGAAAGCAATAAAATTAGCTTTAAGTCATTTTTGAAAATATAACGCAAGTCACATGTTGATATAAACGCAGCTAAAAACACGAGTAACTTATTCTCTTCTAACCAAATTCAGCACGCAATACGAAAACCATTAAAATATAATTCAGCGGTAAATATTACTTAATTATTCTAATAAATACCTCACATACATATATAAATATACACATACATATTTTAATTTATTTCTTAAACGTTATTTTAATGGATACCCATATTTGAGTAGATATTCTGTTTTTATTTATTAATTAAAAGTTTATTTCATTACTTCCATCTACCTACCTGAATATTCGAGAAATCTTATTAGAAAAATATGCACCTCACCCCGGCAGGAGTCGGACCTGTGTCCTCTAGGGTAAACCCTTATTAGATGTTAACCTGGCGGCTCCAAGCTTTTGACTTGTAGCCTAAATTTTCTTTAAAAACAATCCACTTCTTCAGAAATTGTTATGTTTATGTTAGGATACGAACTGAGTAGATATGAATGTTTTGAGAATCTGAGAAACATTTGCACTTGAAAAGGTACGATAGAATATATATATATATATATATATATATATATATATATATATATATATATATATATATATATATACTAGTAGTAGAGCCCGGCGTTGCTTGGGGGATATAACAGTAAGAGAGATCAAAGATTATTGTTTAAGGTTGACGGACACGCATGTCTTAATTAGTTTTTTTTTTTTTTTTTTTTACGAATTGGTCAAACTCAAACAAAAACATTGTTTTCAATCGTTATGAGTCTCCCGATTGAATAGAATTTTATTATAAATAATTGTCTTGTAAATGGAATTTTTAAAGCATTCTGAATGTTAAAAATAAAGAAATAAGTGTGCAAGAGAATAAGAAACACTACCTGCCCCCCCCAAAGTGAAGTTTTGTTTTATCGGCTGAAAAATATAGGAAATCCGCTCCCATATTTAAAGGAAACCACACACACAAACAACCCGATGTGAGTTGTCCCCCTTCCATTTTCACGATGTCTCTTAATCGTGTTATCAAATTGATTTTGTGCAAAAACAATTATATTTTTTCCATTTTTAACGCTGTTAGAACCACCACAAGGTAATTTTATGTAGTCCTGTGAAGTTTTGTTGAAATCGGTTGAAAAATGTAGGAAATCCGATCCAATATATAAACGTTACAGACACACACACAAACACAATCTGCGTTTTATAATAAGATATGCGTGTGTGTGTGTAGATTTGTAGAAAAATAGGAAAGAACTCGTTAGGTAAATAATCCGGAGTTCTTTAGTATTTTTGTTTTTATTTTTAAAAAACAGTGCTCCATACAGAAGGAGAGCTTAAATTATAATTATTCTTTAAAAAATATGATTCCTTCGCTACATAAGAGTTCTTATGATTCAAAAACGAGAGCCGAAAACCTCAATATAATTATTGAAATTAACTGTGTATATACGTGTTCAGTTTGAAATGTCCCAAAAGTTATGCGACATGAAGTGTCTTCAATAGGAAAGAGTAAAACGTGAACTAAAGTCAGCTTCAGAACAGAATAGGAGTCGAGATTTCCAAAAATGTGCTTCTAGTATCTAAATTTAAACCGGTCGAAACCGCACTATCTTAAAGAAGATTTTGTAATGCTTTGACTCATCAGTGTGTGTGTATGTGAGAGTATATATTATTTACATTATTCGGACTATTGTCCTCATCTTTGTCGCCATATTTATCACAACGTTTCGGCCGGTGTACGCTCCGGCTTCTTCAGGTGGTTGGAATGTCGAACTGAACCCTTTATTTCGCTCACTGTTCTAGTTCCACGTGCTATGTTTGATGGATGTCAGCTATCTCCTGTTAATTTTCCCTCTGAAAGTTCTCCACTGCCTTAACCATGTATTGAACTCACACTCTTTGGGTTTTGTCCCTGGATCTAACCAACGCCTTTAACCACTGTGCCATATATATATATAATATATATATATATATATATATAGAGAGAGAGAGAGAGTTATGAAAATAGGGAGCAGCACTACAGAATTACTGTCTCATGCATCAAACAATGTTTAGAACATGGATCACTCCTCACTTAACAGGCTCTATATATCGGCTAGTGTGCGATTACCTTAAGAGGAGTAGTAGAACATCAGCCAGTCTCCTATTTCGTGAGTTTAGGGAAAATGCTTTGGTTTATTTATTGTCGTGATCTTCAATTTGCTTCCGGAATTCAATTATTTATTAATTATTTTATTTATTTACATATTCCCTTTAATTCTTTGTATATTGTTCTTTGATTCTAAACTTTGGTATTTGGAACTAAGTTTATTAAATTTGGGTTATTGATTTATTTAGTTTGTATGTCATGATATAGTTGTAGGTAGCATCTATATGAGAGGTTGTCAGTTTATTTTCCGTGTTATTTTCCATGTCTTTGGGTTTGTGTATGACATATTGGCTCTTGAAATATCAATTTCAGTTGAGCTCTCTGGGGACGAGGTGTGGGTTGGTAAACAGTGACTATTATAGCTATATAGCAAGACTCTTCGCAGATGCGAATTGAGTCACTGTCGGTCACTGGGCGTGTTTCTAAAATAAATACGCTAAAAAAAAAATTCACCTTCATCCCTACCGTGCGCCGACGGCTTAATGGTTAGAATCTCCAATTCAGTCGGGTTTCGATCCTGGCTAGAGGCAACCGGATGTCTAGCCACACTGACGAGCTGTGAAACAGCGAAACAGTATGTCTGTGGATGACGTTATATATATATATATATATATATATATATTTATATATATATAAAATCATTTCACCCTATGCAAGGCAATATAATCACTAAGACGCAAAGAGTTACTGAGTGTTAGAGTATATGAGAAAAAGACGACTAAGAAGAGAACAAGAAAGGAATAAGAATTTACCAGATAGTAGATAACGATTGGAATTGCATTTACATTTTTGAAGATCAAAGTTGACTGGGAAGCAAAAGAGAGTTCGGCAAGCGGGAAGTGCAATAGAAGAAACTTAGCATAGAACTATATATTACTTTATGTCCCTTTTATTAAAACAGTGCTTCTTTCCTCTAACTGACTGCGCATTCGAAAAATCTTAATGGAATAAAGAAAATCTACAATAAAGCAATGATTCGAACCTGCATTGACCTTTCTAGAAGAAACCACTGTCTTATCCGGCGTGATTTAGACAAATCAACTACGGATAGACTCACAGTCAGGCAAGGCGGTAAAACCAAGGATGTGGAATCATTAGAAAAGAGAAACTTTACTAAAAATCAAAAACAAAAAAGAGTAATCAGGAGGACAGTAGAAAGAGATTGATATTGCATTTAATTTTGTAAATATTAAAGTTGGCTAGAAAGCATAAAGCCAGAAGTGCAAGAAAAGAAATTGTTAGTATGTTACATGGAAAAGAATATTATGCATACAAGAAAGTAAATATCACCACTAGTTTGTGACATGGCTTCTACGGTTAGAAAAGATAAATTGGCAATCTTTTTTTCAAAGAATATTAGCACTAAAAAGCTTTCATTCATAGCTAACATATTCCTTTACAAAATATCTTTTAAAAAATAATTTTAAAAAATAGTGGCACAACTTGACCATATACTGATTTGGGATTGATCAGTCAATTAAAAGAAACAAACATTCTCTTTCTATTCTGAAAGAAAAAAATTTTTATTTCTTTTTCACTACTAAATATAATTTTATAACTCAAACTTATAGGTCAGACAACAAGAAAACCTTTAAAATTCATAAAGACTGCTACTACACATTCAGGTGTGATGGGCAATCATGATGACTCGAGAGAGAGAGAGGGAGTCCTGAGGAGTCATGCAATCTGAATCTGGTTGAAGCCAGTGGCGATTATTGAATAATGTACTCATTAATATTTAAAGATATTTTTTGTAATTTTGATAAATATAATTTTTAAAATGAGATGTGTGGCAGACGTGATGAGACAGAACCTGGGACGAGCACAACTGGTTGCGACTTGCCTTGTCCCCGCCAAAAAAGAGCCCGTATTTGCTTAGCATGTAAAGCTACTGCAGTTGAAATGAGGGAGAGAGAGAAAAAAAAAAAGCACTTACCGCTCTGCCGTAATCCGTCCTCGGCCAGATAACGTAAAAGAATGAGGGGGGGGGTACTTGCATTGCATTTTTATATAATAAAGGCGCAATGCATTATGGGACAGGGACGCAATGAATTATGGGATCGCATGAAGATGCAAGTGATTATGGATATATGGACAAATATAAAAGCAACCAATTTTTCCCAGTGCGGGGTGCTTGGAGTGACGTTCACGGTTGGCGGCTAGAAAAGTCTGTTAGCGCGATTTTGAGACAGAACTCAAGAAGGAACGACTCGAGGTTGGAATACCAGTTGGGAGAGCTTGAATTTACTCGCTGGTTGCTGTTTTCTTTTTATTCTCCACAATGCCAGTGTAATTTTCATTTTTGCGTAATTTTAGACGCACCCTGTATTATTTTTAAAATGTCGGTGCGCATTCTTTTTAGCGGATTCAAATTATCCCTAAGTGCCATAAGTTAGTTTAATACCTATCTTGGTCCACCGTGCTTTGATATGTTCACCTTGTAAATTAGAGGAAGAATTGTTGAATATTACACAATATTTCTGGCATAACGTTTGCCAGGAGAATGTTGTTAAATATACAGTAAGATTAAGAGCTTTAAGACCCTTATGTTTTTTGTCTTTTTTTTTGTTGTCTTTTTCCAGATTTAAAGACTAGCATGGTTGGATAGTCAGACACTTGCCAATAAAGTGTCGGCTTTTGTGAATTCTAGCTTTTCTGCTGTCAAGTTGCATGTTGTCTTTGATACTATTCCGGTATTCCAATCTTTCGCTAATGATGGTTTGCCCTACCTACAAAGCCGTTCTGTTATTTACTAATTTAAACGGCAGTGTGAGGATGATTATGCGGGGCGACGGAGATTGGACAGCATACAGCATGTACATACACTCAGATAAGACAGGGTAGGGTTAGCGACAGTATTCGCTTAACTCCTTTAGTTTGTAAGTCAGCGATTGAACTAAATTTGGTGAACAACCCGGGTTGCTCTTTGACATATTTTGACGAAGCGTTTAGGGTCCTGCACAAAGCAAATATTTAAAATTTCTATAAGCTGTTCATATCAAGTTCATCGATTGACTTTGTGCAGGCAGAAGGAAAACTTTTTTGTCCTGTGTCTCATGGGTGGGTCGTGAGTTGAATTCTTGATACTCACTAGGGGATAATTTACATCCATTTATTCATATAGTAACGAATTTATTGTAGTCATGCCTCCTTATTAACCCTTTCCCCGTACACATTTTCAGTTTCTCCGTTCATATTTTCTTGTATATTTGGGTTTTCCCAACGGATATTTTTGAATAAGTGTTGGACGAAAAAGGTTTATTCTTTTTTTTTTTTTTTTTAAAAAAAAGGATGCATTCTGTCATTTATATATATATATATATATATATATATATATATATAATATATATGTATATGAAGGAATTCGTAAATAATTATAGAAATATTTATCGTATATAGGGTGAGATTTTTCCCTAAATAAAACCATTTATATCAGTGTATTTTATCGCGGAATTGAAAGTCAAACATTAATACAATAAAATGAACGTAAATTATATTGTCGTCTAATCGATTTCGATAAAATGGAATTTGGTGTGTTATTCCTGACGGAGAAACATTTCTTATAGGTATTTTAGTTATCACCTTCAGTCTTTTTCAAAGAGATCTTAGTTGGGTAATCATACCCAGGTGTCTTCAATCACCTGAGGAAATTGAGAGATTACAACATTTTAAAAACGAGACAAACTGATATAATTGTCTGCTCTCGTCAATGTTAAATTTTCATCAAATATATTAAGATGAGTGTATATCGAACAATAAAATAAGATTAACGGCGAAAATTAAAAAGAAATAGACATCTCAATATTTTACAGAAACAATTTTCGAACACTGTTGACACTTACCATAGAAGCAAAAGTAGTAAAGGCCTGAAAAATGTTTCCACAAGAAATACTTTTTTTACACTATTTATATTATTTCGACTGTTGTCATTATCTTTGTTCTCATATTGACGTTTCGACCGTTGTACACCCCGGTCTACTTCAGGTGATTGGAATTTCGGACCGAACTGTTTATTTCGTCCACCGGGGTAGTTTGTTATATTTCCAAGCGCCATGCCTCTTCCGGCTATCCTAGTTTCAGTTATTTCCCTTTAGTAACTTAACTCTCCAATTTGTTGTTCACCTCTGTTATGGCCAGGTATTGAACTCAATACCTGTCCACAGCAGGTACTAAAGGGAATTAACCGAAACTGAGATACACGGCATGGCACGTTGAACTAGAACAGTATACTCCGGTAGACGAAATAAGTTTCTAAATCACCTAAAGAAGACCGAAGCGTACAACAGCCAAAACGTCGTGAATATGATAACAAAGATGAGGACAACAGTCCGGACAATGTAAATAGTGTAAATACTTACACTACCTCATCTCAGAAATATTGCTATATTCTGAAGAAGGCCGGAGCGTACAACAGCCGAAACGTCGTGAATATGATAACAAAGATGAGGACAACAGTCCGGAAAATGTAAATAGTGTAAATACTTACGATACCTCATCTCAGAAATATCAAAATATCCTGAAGAAAGCCGGATCGTACAACAGCCGAAACGTCGTGAATGATAAAGATGAGGACAACAGTCCGAACAATGTAAATAGTGTAAATACTTACAATACTATCTCAGCAATATAGTCAGATTAGAAATAATTTAAGCGACTTTTAAGTGAATTGGTATGTCATCTATTTATGGCTTTCAATTTGGAATTTTAATAAAAAAGGCTTTTATGACATTATTTACTTCATTCTTACTATTCCTTACAACTCAGAATTTTAGTATTCCTGATTCTTATATTTTTAATTCCTTTTTTTTTTAGTCATGTTACCCCCACACAAGGGGATAACGCCACTAAGACGCAAGAGCTTATGACAATAGAGAAAAGAAAACCGAGAAAAACGTTATTGAGTAGAAGGGACGCTAAAAAGAACGAGATTCAAGGAGACAAATGATAACGATTGACAGTGTGTTTAAATTTTTGAATATCGTAGTTGACATGAAAGAAAAAAGGGAGTTCCACATTCGAGAAGTGTGGGAGAAGCAATTATCAGGATAGAAACTATACTTATATCTAGTAATTTCAACAATAAGACCTAGCTGCCAAACTAGTTCTACGTTTAACTTCACTAAGTTGAGGGACCAGAAGGGAAAACACATCAGAACAAATTGCCCATCAAAATATTTATAGAAAGCTCATAGGCTATCTAAGTTACGGCGGTAGGAAAGTGATTGAAAAATAGATGCCTGGTCAGAACCGATGACATTGCAGATCCTTCTCTGGTTTTTGTTAAAAAATTTTCTACTTACACAGCTGAAGCACCAAACCAGATGTGACAACAATATTCAGTGTATGGACGAATAGTAACCTCATAAAGTTGCAAGGCAGATTCGAGGCAATTAGACTAATTGTAATATATTTAGGGGTATGTATTCGTGAAGAAAATTTTTATGGTGTGTGTTTTTGACGTCGGAAAGCGACCTTGGCAGTGGATCATTTTTTAAATAAAATCATGTGATTTGACGAAGCTTTTTGGCATGAAGGTGGTGCGCATAGGCCATGAGTCATGTTAACAGTACGAGAAGAATAGCATGCAAATAGTTAACATCAGAAAACAGTAACGTTCATATAACCGGAGAAGTCGTCACTAGCATTGCAGCCAAAAATTTAAACGTTTTAGCACTTTTCATTTTGTTGGAATAACCTGATGAAAAGCAAAGAAACTGTATCTCTCTCTTTATTAACCACTTCTCATCTTGCGTAATCCAATATGAATAAAAATGAATTGTGTTATGTCTTTTTGAACTCCTGCCATGTCACCTAACGGCTGATGCGTTCAATAAAATATACCGAGTTCCTCTGGTAAATGTGAGTTGAGTAATTCTAAAAAGTAATATAATTTGATTCAGAGGAATAAAATAAGATAAAATCTGGTCCAGAGAAATAAAAGGATAAGATATAATCTAGTTCAGAGGAATAAAAAGATAATATATAATGTGATTCATAGAAATAAAAGACAATATATAATCTGATTCAGAGGAATAAAAGACAATATATAATCTGGTTCGGAGGAATAAAATAAACAATATAAAATCTGGTTCAGAGGAATAAAAAGTCAATATATAATCTGGTTCGGAGGAATAAAAATATAATATATAATGTGATTCATAGAAATAAAAAGACAATATATAATCTGGTTCGGAGGAATAAAAAGACAATATATAATCTGGTTCAGGGTAATAAAATGCTAAGTGATAAAACTATGAGTAAAACTAGTGAGTATCTACTATATTAAATATTCCCTGAACAGAACCAGTCGAATGAAGATTATTCCTACCCCGTGAATTGAATAAAGGTTTCAGATTAAAATTCCAAGGTTACCGAGTACGAAAACAGATACCTAAAGTTGTTCGGAGTGTACAACAATCTAAGCAGTGGGAGCATAGCAACAAAGATACGAATGATAATCCAACTAGCAAAGCATGTATTAATAATTCCTCATTTATTAATAATCCCCAAAATTTCTTCTTAACTACATGTTAAGTTGAAACGGGATCAGATAAGACGATCAAGAATAAGGCGTGCCTTTTATCACATTAGAAACGTGGCGTTTATAACAAACAAGATGAGCCTGAACAACTAATCATATAAGATAAACACCTGAAGAAGTCCGGAAGTTACAACAACTGAAACATTGTGAGCATAACAACCAAGATAGGAATGATGATCCGAATAACAAATCATATAATAATGACAATTCCTCATCTCAAAAATTCTGTCATAAACAAAAAACAATGTTATCTATTCTAAATTGTATGTTGTATTGTCTTGAATTGAACCAAGATCAGATTCAGTCAGTTATGTGTCGTGCGTGATACACGTTTACGCGATCATGTATCTTTCGATACATGACTGACGAGGCAGATTTTTTCCCCGCAGTAGGTTGCAATTTCTTTCTGCGGTAGACCAGTTGCCACCCAATGCTATAGAACCCGGTCTGTCCTGCTATTTACCCATGGCTGGAGGAAGAAGAAGTGGATTCATACCTTTCCTAAGGACGTAAGTGAATGTAACGGACTCGACTGGTATTCGAACTCTCCGATTCCTCAATCCGTGCCGGTATCTCAGGAGGCGGCACGGTGGACGTAATGAATATCGGCTCGGATTGAGGAATAGGAGAGCCGAGTTCAAAATACGGTCAGATCCATTACATTCACTTACGTTCTAATACCCTTGGGAAAGGTATGAATCCTCTTCTTCTCCCCAACCCCCAGCAGGTAAATAGCAGGATAGACCGGGTTCTATAGTCTTGGATGGGAACTGGTTTACCATAGAAAGAAATGGCAATCTACTGCGGGAAAAATCTGCCCTGTCAGTTATGTATCGAAAGATACATGATCGCCTAAGCGTGTATCACGCATGGCACATATCTGATCAGATTAGACGACCAAAAAGAAAATCTATCTTTCACACTAGGAACGTTGTATGTACATCAACAAAGATGAGATTGATGGCCTGAGTAACAAAGTATATAATAATGAAAATTCCTTATCTCAAAATTACCTACAAAAATCTGTCACTAGGATGTAATGATCACTGGCCATCAAAGAACTTAATACGAAGTATGAACATGAGAACATCAAGTTTATTGCGTCTACGATGTCAGTTGGTAATTAACAATCAAGCGGATTATATTATATAATTCTAAAAAATTCTTTTATTATTTGTAAACGTTTTAGGTTGCGTCCGAAATTAAAATGAAGATTGAATTAAGCAAAAATATTATTAATTATTTTTTCCAGATATTTTGTTCATATTCTGGAATTAAAGTCTCATCTCTAAATGAACGGCATGCAAATGTTCTGTCGATTCAATCTATTTTACAAGCTGTTCGAATTTTTTCTCTCCATTTCTACCGATGTGAATTATTAATAATTAGTTTTCCCATGCTTAGTAACTAACAGCTTTTACTCGAGGTCAAGTGATAACAAATCCCATTGAACATATCCTTCCGCCCTCTCGTCTTGGAGCTGATTAAAATAATGCATTTACCTAGGTGTTTCCTATTTTTACCAAGATATTTAGTTCTTCCAAACTCTTCTTGGGTATTACAGCCATAACACATTGAAACACCAGTTCCGGAACGATCACCGAATTTAAGTCTGGTCAGAATCTAGACAGACGCCGGCTTGCGAATACCATTTGCTGTAAGCTTAGAGGTGTGGGTGGTGTAATGGATAACTGGAAATCGAAGCGTCGAGTTTCAATTCCAGTCGGATTCGTTACATTCAGTGACCAACAAATAACCTTGGGAAAGGAATGAATCCACCTCTTCTCTCCCTAGCTATGGGTTAATTAATAGGGCGTACATCAGTAAATCATTATTATCTCTAAAAATTCTTACAATCTAAAAATATTTTCTACCCTTATATAACCTGCTAAAGTTTGATAAGCCGTAAAGATCAGTTCAATCTTCGTGAGGGTGGGACGGTCTCAAGCAAGCATATGCAGGAAGATATTATCGCAGTCTTCAAGGGCCACAATTCTATTTATTTATTTATCTTAAAATTTGTGTGAAACTGTGACTCGTAGTGAAAAATCTTTAGGGTTCTTCAGTGATTTTTTCCCGTGTTGGTGTCGAATAAGGATTCAAAACAATTAGTTTTTATACTAAGCCTAAACCAATACAGGGCTCGAAAGCTGTCAATGGTAAACGATTCCAGTCAATAAAATGGTAATGTTCAATTGAGTGTGATATTAATAAGGGCTTAAGAAATGAAGATAAGGCGAAAAGATTATGATGCGGCCTTGATTTGAAAAAGTCAACATCAAACTGTTCCTGAAAGCTAACCGGCAATAGACTGTTCCACAAATTGACAGATTTAGTGAAAAAGTTTCCTCAGTAGAATGTTCTTTTTATATTTGGAACACAGAGGAAAAGAGAATAATTCTGCTCTTTGGAAGTAGTTGTTTGACTTGGTTTAGTTTATTTTGTTTTACGGTATATCAACCTCAAATGGATTATTTAATGCCAAGAGAGGTTCGTATGAATAGAATAATAAAAATAAAACTGTGTTGCCGGCAATATTTTTTCAAAAACGTATTGCTGGATTTTTTTTTAATGTACTACTAGTAATTTTTAAATGTATTATTGGTAATATGATTTTTTTTTTAAATGTACTGCTGGAAATATTATTTTTTAAATTATATTGTACGTAATTATTTTCTGAAATATATTGCTGATATTTCTTTAAAAAATGTATTGCTGGTAATATATATCTATATACATATTTTTAAATGTATTACTAGTAATATTTTTTTCAAAAATGTATAGCTCGTAATTATTTTAAAAAAAACTTATTTCTGGTATTTTTACTATAAAAATCTATTTTTATACTTACATAATCTTTTTACCCCAGTTCTGGAATTGACTCTGTGTCTATAGCTGGGACCCCAACAGGTGCTACCACATCGGGTCAGAGTGGACCTAGGAACAACAGCGATTAAGAAGTGGTTCCACGCCCCTCAAAACCTCCAATCTACTGAACAGAGGCCTTGCTGCAGGATTTAGATTATCTTATTGCTAAAGAGCGGAAATGGTTGTGAAGGTCCAAATTGGTGGGACTAGAGAATGGAGTTCGTAGTCGGTGAGTAGTGAAAACACATCGTGGTTCGGACTCAGGAGATAATTCTCCGATATCATGTCAAAGAAAAATATCGATTAAAATGGAAACAAAGGAAAGAACAGCAGTCCAATAGAGAATCGTTTCGTCAGACCGTAGGGTGAAATCAAGAGTAAACGCTAGATTACTGCCTAAGCTTAACTCGAGGATTTTAAACATTGGGTAACGGAAAAGCAATAGTTACTGAAATGCAGAAAATAAATGTTTTTAAATTCAAAATTTTACAAGAATATCATAGTGATTAGAAATTGAAGAAATTGACAACAATATTCTTGGAATTTACCAAAATACAAATATTATGTTCTTTATCGTTTCACGTACTTAAATATGCTCGTCAGATCTAGACTCTTATATCGATGTCATCCATGGTAGCCAACTCGCTCAGAAATGTCAAAACTATATACAAACGTTTTTTCAAATCAATGATTAAAACATGCATCAAGCGAATGAATACTCTAGCGCTTATACACTTGCACTACATAATCACATTGAAACCTTACAAATTAAGGAAAACCACGACTAAACAACTAACACAGATAGCACATGTAAATTGAAAATAATGAAGATATTGACTTTCGACACTACATTAAACAAATGGTTAGGAAGGAAACTCCTATTAATACTACAAAGGACGATAACTATTACTGGACTAGAAAGATTTTATAACTTTAAACCGATAGTAGTGATTTTCTAAGCCCGGCTTAGATGTGGCACAAGGCCGAAAGTATGGGGCACCCAGTGAGGATCGAACTCACTACTCAGTCGTAATGAATCTAGCAAGACAAGTTTTCTAACCATTACACCACGTCGAGGTGCCCACTTTAAACCGATAGTAACTTTAACTCTTCGGACAATAAATGCCAATTTTTTTTTTAAATTTTTTTCTAGGAATTTATTTTAAGAGATGGATTTTATAAATTTCAACCGACAGTAATGTTAACTGTTCAGTCAATGAATGTCGAATAGTTCCGAATAAAGAAACGCCTAATCTGATCCCACTAAGTTTTTTTTACGCGGTTTTAGCGGGAAATTAAGCGCCAATATGCCTTCTCAATGCTCCAGCCCTCTCTTCAGTATTCTAGTTGAATTCCATAATGCTGATGTTTGGAAAGTTTTTCTTATACAAAATTATTTTCCTTCTAATTTAGTTGTAAATCTCTTCGAGGCTGTTCCAGTTACTTCAGTTCTAATGAGTACAACTGTTGCTTTCATTTCACCCTAAGCAAAGCAATAAAGCCACCAAGACTTAAGGTATTACTGAGTCTTAGTGAATACTATAAAAGAAACTCTCTTAAGGAGAGAGAACACTAAAAGGACATGAATTAAAAAAAGAGTAGATAACGATTGACAATGTATTTAAATTTTTGAAGATCAACGTTGATTGGAAAGCAAGAAGCCGGAAGAGAGTTCCGCAAGTCAGAAGTGCTTTAGAATACATTGTTAGCACAGAAGTTAAAATTACATCTATTTCAACTGTAAATTGAAAGTACCATAAAAGTATTTATAGAAAAGACAGAGGGAAGCTACATTACGACGGTGGAAAAGTGACTGAAGGCGATATTCCAGGTACCTTGTAATAACTAGATATATTTCTAACTTACTCTGTACCAAAGATATATACTATTATTATAATTGTTATCAGAATTTTCAGGAAAACAACTGTTGAATCACAAACTGAAATGTGATTAAATTTGCGGAAATAAGATCGATACTGTTAGAATTATTTATAATTATTGGTTAATTTATTTTAAAATTAAAATTACTAATTCACAGTTAAATAATAGGACAAGTTACTTTCTAGCATTCTTTCTGGTGGGCGAGTTATTAAAAAAAAAACTTTTAAATTTATATTTTTGTCATTATTTGTTTTGAATAATGTGAACTTTTCAAAATACTGTTTTTCTGCACATTTTCCTTCATTTTTTTAAATAAAATTAAATCTTGAATAAAAAAAATTAATTTACCCCCGGGTTATTTGTAGCCTGCTTGTTTTCGTCGTTTCAAATAAATGGCGGGGAAAAAATCCCGCGTTTTATTTTAGAAGCAAAAAAAATGAAAAATTATTTTAATATTCATTTTGGATTTTCTATCGAATTTTACTCAAGACTACATGCAATGCGTTGTCGGCAGTAGTCTTTGAATTATTGTTAAAGATGAATTCATTCGTCAGACTAATTAAGGTCATAATAATTATAATCGATAAATGATTGCAGAATGAACAGAAAAACTAATTCTTGCATAATAATTCATCAACAACCTCGATACAATTGAGATTGACATTTTGAATCAACTGTTGGAAGCCATTTTGATTCGTTACATATTATCAATTCTATTACTGCCATTATTTTAACAATATTAATTATATTTACGTCACATGAAGAAAGGTTGAAAGCTAGTCGTGTAGTACTAGTTATGATAATAAAGTTTTTAGCATTATTTGATAGAAAACGTTGAGACTGTATTGTCACAGTGGCGACATTAGTATTGGATCGAACATTTATTGTTACTATTGTTGATAGTGATGTTTAATAGTTGTATTAGTAATAGCGGTGGTAGTACTGTGGCAGCTGTTACTGCTACCGTCAGCACTTTTTTGTTATTCAAATGCCGTTCATGTGTTTTAGATACTATTTTCAGTGGAAGGAGACGTGGTAGCTTGTGAGTTGAGCGTTAAAAAGAAAATGTAAAATGAACACCAAAATACTCGCAGATTGTTGGATTATGGTTCTTGGATGAGTCTTAACAGCTTTTGATCTTATTACTAATATTTCCAAGGATTTTAAGATTTGGTATTTTCAGCTGACATATCCAGTAACTGATTAACTCTTAATGCTTGTTCTTTTTCCCTCGTTTTGAGAGGTCATTCACATTGCCCTTGATTTGATATTTTTAAATGAAGTAAAATCTTTCTGCTTTCATTTCTCTTTGCTTTTATTTATGTTATATCATCATAAACATAATCAGCCGATATCAGCAGCAGGCAAAGGTTTCTTTCACATGTCCTATTTCTTCATGACTTTGGCGATCATGGCGCTCAGCAACTTTATATTCTTTTCAGATCCAAGCAATTGTACCCTTACTAATCTACCCAGTAACTGTTCTGTCACCCATTTGCACAAGTTCGTTTGATAGGTTACTTGATTTTGCTTCTGTCCCTCTTGCCTTCAGTACGTTTTATGAGTATCAGTTTCTCAAAGCCATCTTTTCTCATATTATGTGTAACAGAAGTTTCAACTTTCTTTTTCTAAGTTATTTTATTTCAATTTCCTTCTTGCTCACATGTTTTGTCCGTAGTAGTCTTATTATTTTGTAGAACCACATTTCTGTTGCTTCAGGTTTTCTCTTCATCTCAGATGAAATTGTTTAGCATTCACTGCCATATGTGAGAATTGATATTGCATAGCAGTCCAGCACTCTTTTCTTTGTTTCTAATGACACTTTTCCGTTTATCAATAATTTGTTTATCGTTTGAAAGCAATGTTTGTTCAGACCTCCGAATTACATATTCCGTTGTTTGTTATTATATCGACTTCTTATTCTTCTTCCGGTTATAGACGATCATGGCTCGCCACAATTTCCTATCACTTGTGGCACCATAGCAGTTTTTCTCGTTCGTTAGGTATAGGTGGCCTACTACCTTACTCTACCCCACTTGCCCTTAATATGTCCCCTGAGTGTTAAGCATTCCAAGCTATTCTTATGTGTCCAAGGAATTTCGGCTGTCTTTTACTGATTCTGAGTAGAAGGGTTCTTTCTGTAGCCATTTTCTTTAAGACTTCTTTGATGCTTACTCGCTCAGTCCATGGATTTTTCAGTACCCTACTGTAGAACCACATTTCTGTGCCTTCAGTTTTCTCCTCAACTGTGGGGAGAGATTGTCCAGCATTTATTTTCATATACGAGGATATATATCTATACTTCTTTAATTCTGACGCTTTTGTAGTGGGCCGTGGCGGTTACCACTTGTTGTGGGAATGGCGGTTGCCACATGCTGAGGGTTCATGGCGTGGCTGTTATGTTGTTGATAGAAGTCAGACGTAGACGAAACGCAAGTAAGGTTCATATACTCCTGCCCGCCGAGCCCAGCTACATAAAAATGTTGGACTTTGATTAAGTCCAAAGAAGAAGGCAAAGAAAGCAAACAAAACACAAGACCGATAATATATGTATATACAAATATATATTAATAACAAGTTATAATACATGGAAACAGTACAAAGGACGAAGTGTATGTGAATATTCTGTATGTGCGTGCGTGTGTGAATATTCTGTATGTGCGTGCGTGTGTGAATATTCTGTATGTGCGTGCGTGTGTGAATATTGTGCTTAGCGTGTTTCCACGCTATCCCTTGGTAGCGCCTACATTTCGAGGTTGATAGCTGAAATCCTGAAGGAAAAAGAGATAGAGGTGAAGGGTCAGCGGCTATTTATAGCCAGGGAAGAGAGACCCCTGGTGAAAGGCTTAACGGACTGAAGGAGGAGTTAACTCCGACACTTTGATTCTTGGGCTGTCCTGTGTGCTAAACCAATGACAAGGTTAATTCATGTGTTTTAATTGTTACGGTTATTTTAATATTGTGTAAAAAAAAAAGTTTAAAATAAATTTGATGAGTTGATTTGAATGTTTAAAACCCTCTCTTCGAAATGTTACTGATTTTTTTTTATCTGTAGAGGCGCAGTTAGGCATCAAGTGACAGCAGTTTCTGTGGAATTGTACTACAAAATATTGTTGAAATTCTTTCCAATTTTTACACGCATTTTGAATTCTTCGAATATTCTTGCAAAATATTTGGTATTTTATAACTTTTCAACACATTACTTTTCGGCATGCCATTAACAATCACAATGTCTTTTTCAGAATGTTTAAAATTTTCTAAGTTTATCCAGATTTATCCTAAAATTATGAGATATTTATTAAGATTGGTTTCACGATGCAGTCTTCTGAAACCGTAACATACATGTACTGACTTGCCTTGGTTAACTTTTATTTTAATAATTGATCACTCAGTATAAGGCTCAAGAGACACTCGAATTAGAGCGTTAGTGAATAATATTGTTGTATGAAAGTAAGTGGGGAAGGTAAAAAGTGCAGAATATGTTGATAGATAGAAAAGATAATACTGAAGCATTCAAAAAACTTGCTATCACTTGAATTTTCATCGAAGGTCACTAGTTAGAAATTTTAAAACATAGTAAGATACCCATTGGGATAATAATCTTGGGGAAAAGAATGATAGGGACAAGAATGATACATTGGAAATTATACATAGATTCGAGCGATTCATGGGATAAGTACAAATCGGAAGCTCTCCAGCCGATTTAAAGTAAAGCATTGTAAGATTCTACTATCCAGACCAACGATCACCCCCAGACAAAAAGAACGGGTGAAATACTCGTGAAGAAAGAGAAGAGAATGTTCTAGATCGTAGATATGGTCGTGCCAACTGAACAAATAGTAAAGGCGAAAGAAAATGGGAAAAAAATACGTGGACTTCACTCTGGAATTGGAAGAGTTTCTGAAAATAAGTATAAAGATCGTGCCAATAATAATTAACACACTTGGAATCATGCCCCAAACATTGGAGGCAAGACCGGTGGAAATGAAGATCCGGGGGAACGTTTGAGTTTACCCATTTTTTGAGAGAACACAGAAAAAATTGTTACAATTTCGAGAAGACTTACTGTCACTCTCTCCCCAGCAACAATCAGCATACATCTAATGTGGAGAAAAAAAAGCATGGATTTCGTTCTACAGAAGAATGCAGAGAATAATATTAAAATAGAAAAAGTTACCTTCCAAAAGCTAAGCAAATTATTAGGAAAAATTAGTTAGAAACAAAAAAAGGAGTGTTGAACTGTTACGTAATATATGTCCTCCTATAAACCAGTGAATTCTGGACAATTTCCTCACTTACGAAGAGAAAACTTGAGGCAGCAGAGATATGGTTTTACAGAAGGATCTTGGGAATAACACAGACGGAGCATATGAACAACAAAGCAATTTTAAGGAAAATGAAATAAAAAAGGAAGCTTATATTTAGAACTGGAAAGCGACAGTAGAAATAATGAAGCAAAAGGGCCTGGAGAATTTGTCACTCACAATGCAAGTCAAGAGAAACGAGCAGCGAGTCAGTGAACTTTTGTAATCGCTTGGCAGAACAGAGACAGGGAATGATGACGAAACGAGAAATCTTACTAAGATCTACAAAGAAAAGGAAGATGTGGAGGGACATGATCATCCACGTCCTGAAGTGACACGGTACAAAGAAGAATGAGAAAAAGGAGAAGGTATGTATCGATTATTCATGGGAATAGCAAGTTTAATTTTCCCTGTACTCTACTCAGTAAAAACATCACATTTATTTTTGTCTAATACAAGTCATAAATATAAAGCCCCCAGTGTGGATCGAACTCTTATTAATAGTAATATCTTGCGATACCAGATTCTTAACTACTGTCCCATGGCGAGACGCCGATCTGTTGATGCGTGAGGTACCCAGTGAGAATCGCACTCATCCTAGTAGTAAGTTTACGAAACGAGTTTCTTTGTAATTGTAAGATGTTTATAATCTCTTCGAATTTAGCGCTGTCATGATCTGAAGTTGTTTGGGCGCTTAAATCCAGTGTAACAATAAATCTTTTCTTCGCTCGATACAAATGAATATGGTCGATGTTGCATATATTATTAACATCACTTGTTAATAGACGTAATTCATGGAACCTCGCACAAATGAATATGAAAGGTGTCAGTTGCACATCGAGAGCGTCAAAAGGAAATCAAAGCAGAAATTATGCTATCTGCGTAGTGTAGGGACAGATATTCGAATGTGAGGTACAGAAATCTGAAGCAGCATAGATGATTTTTAGTGACTACATCAGGTATTGAAGTGAATACTGAACACCGATATATAAATACTTCAAACGACCAAAATATTTAGAATATGTAATATGAGAAATGAGGAAGTCGTAAGAGGAATGGGAACTGTTTATATATATATATATATATATATATATATATATATATATATATATATATATTTATAAAATTATAAAAATTTTGAATATGTTATAAAATCGTTAAAAATAGCCATTTTGTTTCAACACTTCTGGTGTCTTATCTCGTAATGATGTTGAACACAATCATGATAAGACACCAGAAGTGTTGAAACAAAAATGGCTATATTTGTAGGGATTTTATAACATATTTATGTTATAATTTTCGAATAAATTATATTTGCTTTAACTCTCTATTGAGCACTCTTTTAAGAATAACATTTTTGGGTTATTGGAATTTATTTCGTTTACATCAATCCTATACTTGGGTATATATATATATATATATATATATATATATATATATATATATATACTTTTATATATATACTTAAATGTACTTTATATATATATATGTATTTATATATATATATATATATATATATATATATATATATATATATATATATATATATATGTATATATTTATATATATATATATACTTAGGTATACTTTATATATATATATATACTTAGGTATATATATATATATATATACTTAAGTATACTTTTATATATATATATACTTAATATACTTTTTTATATATATATATATATATATATATATATATATACTTAAGTATACTTTTTATATATATATACAATAAAGTATACTTTTTATATATATATATACTTAAGTATACTTTTATATATATATATATACTAAGTGTACTTTTATATATATATATATAGGGTGTACTTTTTATATATATATACTTAAGTGTACTTTTATATATATATATATATATATAAGTATACTTTTATATATATATATATATATTAAGTGTACTTTTATATATATATATATATATATATATATACATAAGTATACTTTTATATATATACATATGTAAGTATACTTTTTTTATATATATATACTTAAGTATACGTTTATAAATATATATATATATGTAAGTATACTATTTATATATATATATATATATATATATACTTAAGTATACGTTTATATATATATACTTAAGTATACTGTTATATATATATATACTTATGTATTTTATATATATATATATATATATAAAATATATATATATATACATAAGTGTACTTTTATATATATATATATATATATATATATATATATATATATACTTAAGTAATTTATATATATATATATATATATATATATATATATATATATATATATATATATATAAATACACAGTTATTAATAATTATAAAGGTGCAGTTATATGGAAGACAAGAAATGCAGAGAAAAGCTATGAGAAAGTATAAGGTCCAAGAAGTTTGTACCGCATAGCGTTGTAAATGGGCAAGTATTTCGAAAAGCAGCAAAAGAATGTCACTGTAACTGTTAAAATCCATGACCGGTCCCACGTTCAGGGGTATGATATATATATATATATATATATATATATATATATATATATATATATATATATATATATATATATGGGAGAGAGAGTTTCATTTTTTTCAAGGTTTACACATAAGACGTTTAGCTAGCTTGATACCATTTGTCGTAAGAGTCACTGAAATTTTTTTTAGAGTTATTCCCCTAGTAAGAGAAAAGGCATCAACCCCACTGTCTTCCCAAATAAGCAATGGTGAGAGGAAAAATATCATTCAATCCTTCATTAATTGTACCAACATTCATATTCTGGTTTCCACCATCAAGAAAACGGTGAATAAGTTTCAAAAAGGGGGAACAGTGGAGAGGTAAACTCAGGATGTCACAACAGGAAGAGGGATCATCATTCCAGCTAAAGTATTCAATTGGAAAAGATCCAACTCAATCCATAATACGTTTGGCACGTGAGAGATGAGTTTCATGTATGACAGTCCAAAGAGCAGTAAAAAAAAAAAAGACTTGAAAATGAAATCGTATGTGAAACCTATTTTTTTTTAAGCATTTCACACCAAGCAAGGCGGGAAGCCACTAGGACGCAAGGGGTTACAGAAAATTTATAGCAAGATCAGATAGGAGTGATAGAAGAAAGGATGAGGGTAGTGGATAGATTAAGGCAACTGGAGATGTCGATTGACATTACACTTGAATAGCTGGAGATTATAGCTCACAGGGAAACAGGAGAAGGGAAGGGAGTTCCACAGGCGGGAGGTGCAACCTGTGAGGCACCTTGTTACTCCAGGATCGAAAGTTGGAGAGGTCGAAGATCATAATGAATAAAATGAAAAATGACCCTGGAATTTTGATTTCAATCTGTCCTTAGCTTTCGATTCTTAGCTATGAATAATTAATGATGAACATATCATTTTCTTTTATGACAGATTTTATCACGATATTTCTGTTAAGCTTGGAGAGTAATTATACATTATTGTTGCTCAGAGTAGAGTCCAATAGTGTGTTATAAAAACATTGGAGAATTCAGTAAGATATCTTTGATTTTGCTTTTATACAATTTAAACAATTTACCTGTTTTTTTTATATATATATTATATATATATATATATATATATATATATATATATATATATATATATATATATAAAGGGAGGAGAGAGTATCTAATGACGGTCACCAAAATTAAAATGATTGTAAATTTTCTTAATACTCCATCATTTCTACAGATGTTAGAAATGCTGTCATCAGGACAGTTTCTATTCTTTGTGTTTTCCTTTCCTCACACCGTTTCTCAAGGCTGACTGGAATTCCAATAAGAATGGTTATAACTTCGCCTCCACTTTCTACAGTATATTCAGTTCCTTCGTAATATCCACATATATTTCTACCATTTCAGTTTTAATATTTGATGTGCTAGAAGATTATCTTACATTAGTGTACAATTTTTTCTTGGGTTTCCACTTCCTGTTGTCTTTTAGAAAAACCCATTTTGGTAGAAAAGTTGTTTTTCAAATCTGCGGGAATATCGTCATGGAAAGACTTTTTCGTTATTTTTAATATCTACAGTTCAGCCTCTTGCACAGTAATTAATGATCTCTTTGAGTTAAAAAATCATGTTTGAAATTCAAAATAACAGAATTATTCTTCATTATCAAAGTGTCAGTTCCTGCATATATCCTTGAATTACATGGTGAAATCCTAGTCATTCAAAACCTTCCTCGTGTCCCCGCTTACTTATGGCTTAATGTCCGAATAAATTATTAGTTAAGCAATAAGAGGTAACGAACTAATTTCCAGTTCAAACCACTGAGATCGAACCATTTGCAGATATATTATAAATGAATATTTGGGGCAATTTCCTTATATTTCAAAACTGCTGCCATCATGTTCCACAGTTTCTTCAGTACACTGTCTACGTCAAAACGCGCTGCTATCTTTTCACCGGGCTTCAATTTTTTTTTTAATCTAATAGAACCTCATCAACAATTAACGTATATCTGTTCTTGTTTCTGGTAACTCAAGGCCTGAACTGGATGCCATTTTTGTATTAAAGATATTGATTGTTATTTTTCATATATAGTCGTTGGGTTGTCACTCAGTAATAGCTGATAGTTTTCACATTCGATCAAGTGACAGCAAGCTTTCTTTGCTCAATCACCTCAGATTTTTGCAATGATGCCATCTCGATCAAATTTCAAATATAACGCATCTTTTCAATTCTTGTTATCTTATATTAACCTCTCCAGGACTATATCAATGTTCTTCATTTTAATTTTAATTAAATTCCAAAGAAATAGGCCAAAGAAACATATTATTATTATTAATAATATTATAATTATTATTTTACAAGTTAAATGTGTTAGTTTTTGTTCGATCTTAATGCTCTGACTATCGCTTGCTATTCTCATTTAAATCGCTTTTAATGTTGGGCTACAAATTTTCTATTAGATCCATGTTTGCTGTGGATGTGGTAATGGTAATATTATCCGTTTCCTTATAAGGAAACATTTATAATTTATTAACCGAACAGTCAGTAATACTCTCTGTTGAAATTCGTAAAAAATCTTTCTGTTAAAAGAAGTTTTTTTTTTTTTTTTTGTTCAAGAAAATATTTTTTCAAGTCCAGTAACTGTTAGATCACATAAACAAAAACAAATCATTCAAAAAGAGAGATGTGTTTCTGCCTTTTTTCATGAGCATCGTTGCGAATTAAAGGCAACAGACAACGCCGGAATTTGAATTTGACCTGCTGACAATGTCAGAATTGGAATTAGCCTTGGTGGTTCCACCTAGGATACTGATAACCATTACGCCACGTGCACACACTTTCTTTGTTTATAATGCTGGTATCCTGGCCGAGTTTAGGTGATTGATTTTTGAAGATACAAATTTTTCGTTTTATCTTTTTATAAGACAGCTTCTGTTTTAGGAACATACTAGTTGTCTGCATGATTAAATCTCAGTCGTTTTCTCCAATTCCCAGTGGATTATCTTTCACACCCTATCATGTCTACTTCTCAATTAGTTTTCAGTTAATTTGTTGCATCCGCTTTTATTCGATTGAGAATTTCATCTCAAACTCTACCCAAGAGACATTAATTCTTCTTCAGCCTGCATAGTTTAGAAGTAATACTGGCCGTTCTAAAGGAGTCATTCTTGGTTGCTATTATTTATTTACACGACTATTCTAAGGGAAGTACGGAAGGGCATTAATTGACACTGTACACTCTCAGACTTTGTTAACTTTTTGAAGATTCTATCTCCTTTTGCAATTTCTTGTCCCCATTTTCCCAAGATGAAAATCTGTAAAATGATTATGTATATAATTGCCACTTTCATCTTCCATGATATTGAAAGATTGCAGATAAGCTCCAAGCAGTGTTCGATGATTCATTCTTTATAAAGTTTGCATTATTTTATATTTACAGTTAAAACTTGGAGTATATACCCTTTATTATTTTTCATTGCTTCATCGTCCAAAGTGAATGAATGTATATAATTTATACAACAATTTAAATATCTGGGAAATATTTTAACACAGGACGGAAAGTGCGACACCAAAATCTAAAGGCGTATTGAGATCGCAAAAATACCTTCCAAAACCTAAGCAAAGTATTAAAAGACAGGAAAATGTTGTTAGAAACAAAGAGTACTGAAATGTTACGTAATATCAGTCCGCCTATATGGAAGTGAATACTGGACAATTTCCTCATAGATGAAGAAGAGACTTGAAGCACAGTTTACATTATTCGGACTATCGTCCTCATCTTTGTTGCCATATTTATCACATTTCGGCCGATGCTGCTTCAAGCTTTCAGTATGTGTCTATATTTCTGAGATGAGGTATTATGTACACTATTTGCATTATTCGGACTATTGTCCTCATCTTTGTCGCCATATTTATCACAACGTTTCGGCCGTTGTACGCTCAAACCTTCTTCAGGTGGTTGGAATGTCGAACTGAACCCTTCATTTCCCTCACTGGAGTAGACTGTTCTAGTTCCACGTGCCATGTCTAATGGATGTCAGTTATTAGTTACCTCCTGTTAATTTCCCTCTGAAAGTTCTCCATTCCCTTAACCGGGTATTGAACTCACGCTCTTTGGGTCCTGTCCCTGGATCTAACCAACGCCTTTATCCACTGTGCCATCTAATACGTTGTCATTGTTTACGTTTGGTTGCGTTTCGGAGCATAAATGAATTGTCGAGAAATATCGTCGAAGATGTGTGTTTATAAGCAGTAACTTAGACTTTGTTAACCGGAAAGTTCTCTGTGGCTGAGTGGTAAACATTACGCCAGACCAAATGACGGTTTCCATTTAGAATCCAGGTTTGATTCTTGTCGGAGAACGCATCGTTCCTAAAAGTTTTTCCAACAGTCATGCCGGTAAATGTAAGTAATACTTATTAATTAAAACATCTTTTACTCAAATAAGTTTTATCCATAACAATATATTTAACTAGCAGCCATACCCTGCTGGTCGATCAGATAAAGCGTTCAATTAGAATGGAGCAAAAACAGCATCATGTTTAGATGTAACAGAGTCGGTCTTCAACTACTTTAAAGTATTTCCATTAAAAAACATCCTGAATTAATGCAATTCCTGATATAACAGAAGTAGTCTGTATTTATTCAATCGAAGTTAGCCGATGATATGAAGGGGTAAAACAGGCAACATGAAGACCCACTTGAAACCACAATTACTTTGGAGTTTTTGAAATTCAATTTGTCAATGTGCTACCAGCATGTACATAGAGAATGCATTTATAAAGCAAGTATCAAGTTTGATGGAAATCGGTTGAAAGATCAACGAAAAATAAGAAAGAAATCAGTAAAAATCACTATATGGGTGGACTCAGTTGATTAACAGTCTTTTAACTTGATAACTAATTATTGGCTACAACTGAGTGAAGTTTGTATTAGATTGTTTGAAAATTGAAGGAGTTTTAGTTTAAAATTTATGTTGAAATCGATTTTTCGTTTTTCGCAATTTTTCGCTAAACGCATTGACGTAGTCCTTGGTCAGTCCTTGCGTTGGTCAAACAGCCTCTTTTAAGTTGTTTTTTTTTTTAGATAGAGGCTGGATAGATTCATGCTACTGTGAATTCCCTTTGTCATTTTGACAGTTTTATTGGTTCCTGTGAAGGGGATGTGTTTGTGTTACGTGTATGTTATCATTTAGTTCTTCGGGAGTATGTATGATGTGTGTAAGTGTATATATTAATATGGGTGTGTGCAACACCTTCACAAGAATGTCTGTCTTGTGTGGGTGAGAAATGTTGGTAGTGCTTGATTGATGGGGTTAAATATTAATTCTATCTATGTTGTTAAATTTGTGATTAAGCCCGTCTGGATGGAGTGTTTTGAAGTGCAAAATCCATTTGACTTCATGGTCTTCTAACACTTTTCTAATGTTATCTTTTCTGTCGTTTTCTATTTTTTCAATTGTAGTGAATTTGGCATGGCTTTTAAAATCATCTTTTTCTAGGCGGAAATATTGTTCTACAGGTAATAATCTTTCGTGGGGAGCCGACTTAATTCGATCACGATAACTATTAATTCTGTTGCGAAAAGAGCCATTCAGATTTTCCCACATATTTTTTCATATTTATATTTTATATATATATATATATATATATATATATATATATATATATATGTGTGTGTGTGTGTGTGTGTGTGTGTGTGTGTGTGTGTGTGTGTGTGACTAGCAAAATCCTACAGGCACCGACTAACGTTTGTAGATCGGTGTCTCTAGTCGAATTTTTTGGTTGCTCCCATTGGTAAGGTCCTGTCCTATTGTGATTTTCTGTTTTTGGTTCCTTAAATCTATAAGCATGGGACACTGTTCACTTTTGTTAACGTAGGTGTATATTTTATTTTCAGGGTTTGTTTTGGTCGTGTTTGTTTTAGGTAACTTCCTTTCACTTCTTATATTATTCTGTTTATTGTGACACACACACATACATATATATATATATATATATATGTTATAAACAAATGTATTTCATACAATATTTATTTAGATTTAAATTACAGTTATATGCCGTTTATTATACATCATAAGAAAAATTTACCAACAAAATAGCAGTAAGATATTGCAAATTTACTGAGAATAAAACTTTGGAAATTACGAAATGTTAAAACAGAAATCAGAGAACAATAGAGAAAAGGGAAATCATTGGCAACATAGAAACAAGAATGTCACAGAAAGGTTTGAGAAAAACGAGTAGAGCAGAAAAGTTGATACACCAACAATAAAATATATGAAGCAGCTGGTGTTACAAATTGAAACAGAGAAAAGATACAGAACATTAAGAACGTTTTCAAAATACATGAAAACTAAAATTCTACATTTAAGAAAATTTCATAACGATTTTGTATGAAGACATGTTGGAAAACGAATTTCTTAACAATAATTACTAGTGAGAATGTAGAGTTACT
This sequence comes from Acanthosepion pharaonis, assembly GCA_903632075.3. Lineage (NCBI taxonomy): Eukaryota > Metazoa > Mollusca > Cephalopoda > Sepiida > Sepiidae > Acanthosepion > Acanthosepion pharaonis. Next base: position 464,931 of record CAHIKZ030005533.1, read on the forward strand.
TTGGATAGAATTGATGATTGTGTCCTTCATGGAAATTGTCAAGCAAGATAAATGTGAAGACAATGGGTGAGATAGAGCAATATTTAGGGATAGTACTCTAAGCAGTAAAACGATAGGTGTATTCAAAGTTGATGGCAGTGTCAAGGCGACAAAAAGAATAATCGTAAGGACTTAGGAAAAGAATGTTTCAGTGATAGAGGTCACAACTAAAACGTTTCTAGAGAATTTGTATATTGATGCATGGATAACTTCATGCTCTGATATGTTGGATGTTAGCCACCCTACTGAAAAAAGTTCAAAGTTACCAAATATATGAAAGCCCGTCTTCGAGCTAGCAGATATTATTCTAATAAAAGATTTGTCGTCCATCATTAGAAAATATGTAAACAAAGAAAAATAAATTACTAAACTACTATGTAATATCAATCCTCATATATGGCAGTGAATGCTTGACAATCTCCTCACAGATGATGATGAGACTTGATGCAATAGAAATGTGGTTCTACAGAAGGATGCTGAGATTACCATTGGCTGAAAGTCCTTAGATAATTTGTCATTTACATGACTTACTGAAGTTAAGATGGTCAAAGGTAAATGTAGAATAACAATAATAAACAGCACTTAACGGCGTAAGGGTCCCAGCTAGCGTCCAGCTGGCAGACAAAAATAAAGCAGCTTGTAACTCAATACAAACCCTGCAAACTAACTGATGAATCAAGCTGGTATTTATACAGAAATACATCCACTCATGTACCAGCAGCCAATCACAGCCCAAGCAATGGACTATCCCACTTTAGCACAATGAGATGCTCCATAACACCATAAATAGCTCTCTTAAGGTTGAGTTATTATTCACTCAGCTTGCTCCACAACTGAGTGTTTATCTTGACCACGTGATTGTTCGACAGTAAACTGTGAGTAACCACTATAACAACCTTACACAAATGGATGGCAGAACAAAAAGTGGGAAGCATAGTAGGGGTACAATAGGACGCTGGGGACTTAAAAAGAAGAATATAAGAATGGAAATCAATGTTTAAGCAAAGAATATTAAAACCAAGCAGTAGGAATCAATTAAGATGTAGAGTAACGAGGAGTACATAATAATATTTAAAGTAATAAATATAATAATTTATTCAGGTATGCGGGATATTATGTTAATCAGCTATGTTTCTCTCACCTGTAACCTTTGAAGTGATTTATAATTAAAATGTATATTGCATTTGGTCATATATATATATATATATATATATATATATATATATATATATATATATATATATATATATTATTAAAAGATTATAATAAGCACATATTGAAATCGCTACAATAACCTTTCATGTTTCAATAATTTGAAGAAGTACAGTCATGAAAGCTTTTGTGCAGCGATTTCAACATTTTTTTTATTAATCTCTTATAATAAAAATAATAATAAAATATATTTCTCTAATTTGTATTGAGCACTTTATTAAAGTAAATGCTACGAACAGTGGAATTTTACTTCCACTGTTCTTTGTCTCATTTATATATATATATATATATATATATATATATATATATATATAAGCTGAAAAATTGAATCATCCATGATAATGGCTAAAGGTATAGCCGAAAGCGCTGGGAACTATAAAACATTTGAACAATTTACACACTCTTTGTCCAGAAAAGAAATCTCTTGTTCGAACACAAGATAAATTAAATAAAAAGCTTAACCTTGTCTGTCGTTTTTAATGAAACATGCAAACGAAGAATTGCTGCCTAAACATACAACATATTATTATGCATGTATATCAGTATTATGTATATTATTATTATGCATGTATATCTATACATATCATTATGCATTTTTATTAGTATTACGTATATTATTATATATATATTATTATTATGCATGTATATCTATACATATTATTTATATATGTATTATTATTATATGTATATCTATTATTATATTATTTATTATTATTATATATATTATTATTATTATGCATGTATATCTATACATATTATGCATGTATATTAGTATTACGTATATTATTATATATATATATATATATATATATATATATATATATATATATATATATATATATATCTATTATGCATGTATATCTATACATATTATTATTTTGATCAATGCTCGTGTCCCACCAACCATATTTCCTTGCTCCTACTATCTTTGAACTTATTTTAACGATTTGCCTAAGAGCACTCTCAGATCCTTAGTAAATATGCATGAAAATGCTACCACATTGGTTGTCTTGATGACAAATACCTGGCAGTTGATCTCTCTCACAGCTAATCAACTCATTACCACTGAGAAGGCCATAAATCAACAACTATCTTGATTAGTGGTCATACACTTAAAGTGGGTCCTTGCCTTTAGCATCTACCCGGTCTAAAGCTCACTTCTGACCTCAAATGGAACGCGAATATCCTTGCCATCGCAATATATGACGGAGGAATAATCGGCCCCTTGTATCGCTCCAGAAAATACCTAACTCCCACTGGCATGCTCTATTTTTTTTCAGAACGGAGAATTGTTGCCATATCTACCAAACCTCACTTTCCAGTCTTGACATAGTTAAAAATACTTACGCGATCTTGTGGGTGATTAATTATTCTCTACCCTGCGACTCTGATCTCACAGAGATAACATTGCTAGTCTCCCACTATACTGTTGCTATTACTATGGCATATATAATGGTATAATGTTCGGACGAGTTACATGTTGCAGTTTTTTGTGTATATATGTAACTAGTGAGCCAGTCAAAATGACTTGACTCACTTTATAGTCCACCAATAGAAGGTTAACCAATCAGAAGACGTAAAATATTCAATCCGTCGTGTATAAAGGCGGCCATTTTCCGAATGTCCAGTGCCAACTTGTCAGGCGAAAGAACAGAAGGAAGAACTACTGAACTAGGCTCTGCTACTTTTACCCAAATATCCACTGCTAACCTGAACTACGCTTCCCTACTGTCTTCGAAATATTCACTGCTAACCTCTGGATTCTATACTCAAAGACGACCGTCATCATGAACAACATTACATTCCTTAGTTCCACCAGTTCAGACCTACAGAGCTTGGACCTGCCATAACACGTTTACGGTGACAAATCAACCCCATTTCCTTCGTGTTCAAGCAAGTTCAACTTCCTCCCCAGAGCTCTTACTTTGTAGAACAAACTCCCTAAGGATGCTTCCTTGCAAATACAGTTTTGAGTCAACCAGCAGATATATTTTCTACTTCTTCTATGTGCCATGTCCCTTCAGAACCTTGGTGATCATAGTTCTTCACAATGTACTTCCTTTGTAACATTTAATAAATTTTGTCTTTGTGTTATCTCTCCTAAACCTTGTACCACCATCAATTTACTTGAACTCGCTCGGTAGGTTAGGCATTCTTTCCTCAGTCCCTGTGAATTTCAACCTGCCCTGTGAGTATCAAATTTTTCAAGCCTTCTTATCGCATAATGTACCTGAGAAATTTCAACTGTCTCTTCCTTATGTTAACTATAAGTGTCCTTTTTGTTCTCATTTTTTCTAAAACTTTGCTTCCATTTCTTTGTCCCTCACTTAAATCAATCTCCCTCATTCAACTTCTTTCTTCAGTGCTCCTTGTATTTGGTGAACAAACAGTAACAAAATATTCCTTCCTGTGCTACATAATCAATTGTGATTTTCGCTTATAACGTTTCAACAGATGAAAGGGTTAATAAAATGTTTTGCTTCGGAAGTTGAGTGTAAGCAAAGAGTTAAGTCTTGATTGAGTCTTCACGTCAGTCCGAGTTCATTTTATTGTTCCAGACAAAATTGGAAATACAATTTGATTAGAGTCGAGAGATAAGACAACGAATAGTCTTTACAAATTGCAAATTAGACAAGATTACACACGCAAAAACAGATGAAACCACTCTCTCTCTATCTCACTTTCTCTCTCTATTTATATATATATAAACACATTTATTTATATATATATATATATATATATATATATATATATATATATACGTGTGTGTGTGTGTGTAGAGAGAGAAGAATGAAAAAGATTTCTCGACATAACCACTTTCCGAAAGATGACAAATAATCAGAATTTGTTTTGAAATACCTTAACGAACCAAGAATCTTCAACAGACATACACAGACACACACGCATATATATATATATGTGTGTGTGTGTGTGTATATATATATATATATATATATACATATATGCGTTTGTATATATATATGCACATACACACACACACACATATATATATATGTGTGTGTTTGTGTGTTTGCGGTTAGTCTCTGTGTGCGCGCGCGTTTGTGATAAAAATAGAATTTTAACGTATATATGTATAAAATAAATAATATATATGTATGTATAAAAGTATCAGAGATAGAGCGTTATGTTCAGTCAATCAAGCCTATATATATATATATATATATATATCAGGTGGCCTGACAATTGCGTTTAGCATGAAACAGCCTGTCGCCTCTGAGAGTTGACTTCAATGTTCACTTTTTATATTTATATTTACATACGCTCTATCTCTGATATTGAGCGCTTCATCCCATAAATATAGCACACTTTAAAACTATATTTCTGCGTATATATATATATGTGTGTGTGTGTGTGTGCGTGTGTGTGTGTTTGAGTATGTATGTATATTAAATTATCTGTGACATTCTATAAAATTGGAAGACAGGCACTGATTGTTTAAACAGTTTTAGCATCCGAGTTAATTAAATCAAATAAGCTCTGAAATATCAATTATGAAATCCAGAGGGTTTTCCCAAACATTTGGCGTATAGTGTATATCTGCCTTTTGTTTACTTGCGTACGCACGCCCCTGTGTGTGCGTGAGCATGTGTTTATGTGCGTGTTTGTAATCAATTAAATTGCTAATAAGAAAAAAACTTGAGTAACAAACCATAAAATATTTAAGCAACTGATACATCAACCGTTGTTGGGGTATTGATTGTGTAATGCTTATTGTATTATACTGATGTCTATATGTAAATATTCTCCGGTATTTTGCTTGAATATCAGTCAGTAACCCGTAAGGTGGTCCCTTTTAATATTCGTTTTTCATCTCTGCAGAGGATGCAGTCATGGTATTTTAAACACTTCCATCAAGAAGTTATGAACAATATTAATTACAAAATGAAAGAGTTCAGTTGTCGAAAAATTCTTTGTGAGACAATAACTCTTCTCAAAATTATAGACATTACAGTGAGAATTCCTTGAATATCTTTCAAATAATCTCTCCAGTCACTAACCATTTGACGAACAGGCAAAAATACTACTGATATTACAAAGATAGAAAAAGAGCATTCTTTTTGGTTGTTCTTTGTACATAATTTCGTCACACAGTCGCAATTCTGTCTTCTTAAGCCATTTATTGCGTGTCCAGTGTAGCTTAAAAGAAAATCACCTCCATTGATCGTTTCTACAATTATATACACTTTTTGGCATTTTACTCTAAATAAAATTGTAGTGGTTTTTTTTTTAGTTTACCAGAAAGATCTTTTTTTTTCATTCAGCATTTGACTTTATTCAAACTTTCAGTTTAGTTTTGAGTTCGTCTTTTGGATTTCTCTCTTCAAGTCTTTTTCAGTTTTTGAAAAGATCGGCGTTCACTTTTAAATACGCGGTAATATAAGCACTGCTAACATCCAGCCTTCTGTGTATCAATATTGCAACGTGTTTTAATCTGTTTTCTCGTATAAATACAAGACGACTAAAGATTTTTTTTTATCGTGTTCTCAACACGAACACTGAAGCTATTACTTTGTTCGAAAGAATAAGAAAACAATTTCCAACGTTGAATTTATTGTCAACTTAAGCAAGTTCGTACTTTTGTTAGAGTAGGAATCACATTTCCAAAAGCATTGATTTACATATCAATGTGCTCAACATTTGAATGGTTCTCAAATGAACAATTTCCGAAAATTTAAAACATAAAAAGACACAAATCCTAACTCGTTGGCTTACAGTGAACCATCATCATCATCATCATCACGACAGGGTGTGTTCAAAGTGTCGCAGTGCAGTTGCATATCTGACGAACTCCCTACATGTGTCTCGGTTGCCTAGCAATGTCTGTGAATGAGCTTCCACGTCACTCAGTAGTATAGTAATGGAAAGATTGTTGGCTCTTATGTGCGTACAGTTTGTACTTTCTCTTTTTGACTGTAGTTATGAGATCTTCCAGCAGGCGTTTCTTCTCTCCTAGTATGTTGTTTTTCTGTTTATTTAACCCATTATGGGTCATTTAATGCCGAAATATAATTTTCTTGGGAGCTTTGAAGTAATGATTCTCTTGAGAACTTTGAAGTTCTCTGCTTTCGCAATGGATACATAGTAGATGATACTCAGCTTTACAGTAACTCATCATCTTAATCATTATATACCTGGACATAATTACTAGAATTGGTGATATGTGTGATTTATTTTGTAGTTCCGTTGAAGTTATACCTTGGAATACAGTTTGATTTCTTTAAGAAATTGTCAGCTATTATATGGATTAATGTCATGAAAGAGTTCTTTCGTGTTCGTTGTTTGATTTTGTTTAGTGACATACAAACATCTACGGTTTATTTAATGCCGGAATCTAAGCATTTTGTATGCAATTTTATGCTTTTAACTACAGATATCTTGTACATAACTTTATACTTTCAGTGTAAAGGCCTGTATTTTTTGGAAGATATTACATTTTGTAGAACATAAAATACATTGTTAGTAATTTATAAAAATATATTTTTAGTATTGCATCGATTGTCATTTTGCTATAAATATGTATTGTTGGTCATTTTATTAAAAGAATGTACCCTTGATTTTAGTTTGGGGGTTCACTATTTGCCCATAGGTGGGACCCTAACAGATGCTACTACCCCGGGTCAGAGGGCACCTGGGAACAACAGCAATTAAGAAGTCGTTCCACGCTCTTCAAACCTCCAATCTCCCGATCAGAGGTCTTGCTGCCGGATGTAGTTTATCGTCATACCCAGCTGGCGTCTCATACGGATTCATTTGTGAAGCGACCTACGTAGGAAATGCCTAAGTTGGTTCTGTAAAATCTCATTTCTTATGCTTAGATTCTTTGCTGTGAGATTGTTGTTAATGTTAAAGATGCACGGGCGTACAGAAAATAGTCGCAGCGGTCATATAAATAGGCCAATGCATGTAATCTTTGATTTAAGGCAGATGGTTATTAGGTTTTCGAGAGCTATTATTGTTCCTACTGATTTTGAAATTATGTCTCTTCTGTAGACTGCTTCATTGTCAATCGAGCTTAGATATATGCGTTGGTCAACTACTTCAATTTTCTAGCCACTGACATTTATCTTACTTGAAAGAACTTTCTCATTGTTCTTGAGTTTTATTTTCAGCATGTATCGCCTTGCCATATCTGGATGATGCTTCATCTGTGTTCTTCATCAGACAAACCATTTCGTTTGTAAAAGGAAATTTTGTGATGCTGCTCCGTCCGATGAACGCTTGAGGAAGTCACGCATTCAAAGATGTTATTATGGTGTTTCTTTTTTCTCTGTAGATTAACTAATAATAAATCAAGTAAAGAGAGTAAGGACTCTTATTTCTGTTTAGTTTGTTTTTGTAAAGCTACGATGTGTAGTATAAACCACAGTTTGTCGAAAAAAGCACAAATGTGGGTGTCAAGGAAGCAAAAATGAGTCTGGGTAAATGGGTATATCCTGGCAAACGAACAGGCATGCTAAACATGGGAAAGCTGTGTTCATTCAAATCGAAATAGCTCTGATGAATATCATGAATCTTACCTTTATTTTAGTCCGCCTTGTCTTTTTGGGAGGCTCTTCATTACGCAGCACCCAATTCTCTATCTATTGATCTCTATCGAACTACCTATATATATATATATATATATATATATATATATGAGAGAGATTGAGAGAGAGCAATATAGATATAGATAGTCAAAAATTATTACAACGACACACATTTTGTTTCATGAAATTTAATGATCGACGTATTACGAATAATCACAAAGAAGAAATTCCGTCAGAAATTGTTCGAAGTTCAATTCGGAAGAAAAGTATAAGAAATATGGACCAAGCTTTTGACCTTCTTAAGTCATTAACTGGCTAGATAGAGACAGTTGTTAACTTTAAGTGTTGTGACGTCGGCAATAAGTGTTGTGATGTAAGAAAAGTATGACGTTTTTATATACATTTGAGGATGCGGGCCCTTAAGTTAAGGTTTTTATTTATTGACGATTCTTTTGTTTTATGAATATTTCTTTTATTTTTATAATCTGTTTTTATTATATTTTATTTTCCTAGTATTTTGGTATTGTTTATATTGCCCGATAGGTGGCAAGGGAGTCGCCATGAAATTGTGGTTGTTGTACATCCTATGTAGGAGGTTTTGTGTTTTTTTTTTTTTTTACAGAGAAATATTTTCCAAGTGGGCAAGTGTATTCATACTCATCTTTGGCACCATAAATTCACTTTAATTACAAAAAAAAAAAAACGGAAACGAGAATAAATAAACATCACCATAGATACTATCGTAAGCTCCAATACTAACATTTCAGTGTGTTTGGGTATGAATATGAGAAAAGTGCAGAAGATCAGAAAGGGTTTCATGAATCTAATGGTGATTACGAAGGCACGGCATGTCGCAAAACTCACTGATTGTTCTGATGAGAAAAAACTCAAACTCAACACAGAGGTCTACATCAAGTGCCTTGAAGAATTGGTGCTGCTCTTGGCAGCTGCTGAAAGTCTCTATGTCTGGCAACAAGACTCTGCTCTATGCCACACAAGCAGGAAAACCCTGCCAAGGTTGTCAGACAATTTCGGCGATCACATCCTTCCTCGCATCTGGCCACCTATTTCCCCAGACTGCATCCCCACTTGATTATTATGTGTAGGACGCAGTTGAGTGAGAGACTGCAAAGACTCCTTGTAACACTACAAATGAACTGAAGACAGGAATTATGGCAACATTCACCAACTTTAACAAGGACACCGCCCAGAAAAGTTGCAGGAGATTCCGAAGTCGTCTAGACGTCGTGGTTAAAGCTAATGACGATGTTATTGAATGAATTTACTCTTTAATATTGGGAGATTGTGGAATTTTGATAAATATATCTGTTAAAATGAGACATCAGTGTTATTTTAGTTTTTAGCTATTTATACGACAATTTATCCATCGCATCATATATGAGATATGATAAAAATGTCGGAACTGTTGCGATGGTAACGTGGCTAACGCACGCGCATAAAAGCTTGAATTCTGTAACACATACATACGAAGTTATAACGTTGTCACTCAATTCCGTTGTTTATAGCCGTGCTTGGAAGGAAAATGTGTAGAGTGTGGCCGTTTCACCACACCAAAGATCTTCCATCAACGACCATGACTAGTACAGCAGTTTTTGGCAAAGGACAACATTCCCAGTTCAGACAAGCACCATATTAAGCAGATCTCGCCCCTTGCAACTTTTTCCTCTCCGAAAATCAAATTCCACTTGAAAGGAAAAAGATTTGAAGACGTCGAGAAAATCCAGAAAAATGCGACCAGGCAGCTGTTTGGTATTCCAGAAAATGAATTCCAGGAATGCTTCCATCATTGGAATCAACGCTGGATAAATCGTGTGGCTGTAACAGGTGATTACTTCGAAGGAGTTTAAATGCTGAATTGATGTGTGTTGTTTTCTTTTTATAGCAGCAGTCCCTATACTTTTTAACCATTTTCTTCTTTTTCTTTCCGAATACCAGTTTTGGAGTTTGGCCTTTGGGTGGCTAATACGATTGAATCATTAATTTCTTTGACTAATATTTCTTTCATCTGAATTTCTGTTGCTTTCTGTCATAAAAGTTCAGACAGTCATTCCGCTGCTTGTGTGGAGCATAGAAACCTTTTTACTCGGGCAGTTGCCCCTCTGTGGAACAGACCTCCGCGAATATGCTTTTTTGCCATTACAGTCTTAACCTCTTCAAGTCTCGGCATTTATCCTACATACTTTCCTCTGCCCTACGCCATTAGAGCACTCTCAGTCAGTAACTCTATACCATCAGTAGCTATCCATTGGATGAATATTGAAGGCAAATAAGCTTTCGAGGAAACCTGAAACTTTACCTATTTCTGATTCTCGCTATTAACTAAAGACAAAAGAATAACAGACGGAACAGTTGTGATAGAAATCAAAATAAAGATGAAATGCTCGTCAAAAGTTAGTAGTAAATGATAAAATTTCACTAATATCCTAAACTTAAGACAACATTTTTCGTTGTTATTATCGTAACGTTTCAGTTGATCTTCTTTTGGGTTTAAATTAGATGAAAGTTCAAACCTGTAACCCTTAGAATAGTAGACATCCCTTCGAAGTTTGGTTGATTGAGGGTAAATATAAGGTGTACTCGGAAAAAAAATATTGCCAAGACATGTTTTGTATCGTTGGAAGTAGAATTTGATATCCTGCAAAAAATAAAAAAAAACTCGGGTAATCGCCGCTAATTCCCATATATATATATATATATATATATATATATATATATATATACAGTGTAACCCGGATATAAAAGAGTTGTCGGGACCGGAGAAGAAGTCTCTTATATCCGGGTTTCTCTTATATCCGGGTTTGGTCTATTTTATATACATTAACACAGGCTCTAATTTGGGACCAGAGAAAATCTCTCTTATATCCGGGTTTCTCTTATATACGGGTCTCTTATATCCGGGTTACACTGTATATTTTTTCCTTTGCCCGTCGCTTGATCTAATTATTTTAAAATGAGGTCGACTGTGATTGCTCTCAGGCGATCCGTGTTCAAGCCCAAATATCGGCAGTGACACTTTATTCGTATATGACGCATTTACACAAGCTTATTTAATTGGCTTGCTCTCTCTTTTTGTCCCTCTTGTCATGAATATGTCCTCTGAAAATCAGGTTTTCCAAGTTTCCTTTCCTCATTATGTGTCTTAGAAATTTCAACTACCTCTATTTCTGATTCCAGTGATCTTTTGTTTCTATTTTTAAAAAAATCTTTTCCGTATGTCCCAAGTCTCATCTTCATCAGTGAGGAAATTTTCCAGTATTCAAGGCCATTTAATAGAACTGATATTATTGATCCTTGACTCTTTACCATCATTCTTTCTTCTATCAATTCACACAAACTTGTTAAGTAGGTTTTCTCACTGTTTCTTTCCGCTTCTTATATCTTCAATATGTCTTGTAACTGTTAAAAGTATATCGTTATTAAAATAAATTGATAATATTTTTTTGCCGGGTATACCAACATTTTACGTCATTATTGCCATATTCACAACGTTTCGGACGTTTTACGCTTCGGCCTTCTTCAATGGACCATGTCCCCAAGGACACATGACCCGTTGTTTGAAGTAATTCCAAAAGTGACTTGACCCAAAGAATTGAATTCAATACCTGGCTACAGTAGAAGGAGAGAAAAAAAACTTTGAGAGTTGAGTTACTAAAGGGAATTAACTGAAATACCCTAGAAAGGCATGGCACGTGGAATTAAAACAATCAACCCCTGTGGACTAAATAAAGGGTTCGGGTCGAAATTCCAACGTATATCACCTGAAGAAGGTCGGAGCGTACAACGGCTGAAACCCTATGAATATGGCAACAAAGATGTGGACAACAGTCCGAACGATGTAAATAGCGTAAACGTCATCTCAGAAATAGACAGATATAGCAACTTTTAATATATAATTTTCAGCATAAACTTTTATTTATAGTCAGTCAGTTATGTGCCATGCGTGATACACGCTTAGGTGATCATGTATCTTTTGATACAATACTGACGAGGCAGATTTTTCTCGCAGTAGGTTGCCATTTCTTTGGCAGAATAGTTGCCATCCAAAGCTATAGAACCCGGTCTGTTTTGCTATTTAAACATAGCTGGGGGGGGAGAAGAGGATTCATACCTTTGTAAGTGAATGTAATGGATTCTACTGGAATTCGAACTCTGCTCTCCGATTCCCCAATCCGATCCTCTATCCATTACACCACCGTGCCTAAATAAATCAATATAATATGAAACGCGTAAAAATATATTTGATGAACACAATTTCACTTATACCTGAAAATATTATTTTGCTATTTTACATGTTAATATGCGTTTCTTAATATTCTAACACCTTCAACAGTGATTTTGTTATTTTTTCTATTGTGTCATCTTTATCAGTACTTGCAACATCTTTGCTTGAATTCTTTTCTACATATATTTTTTAATGATGGGCCACAAGTTTTCTATTGGATTAATATCAGGTGGAGGTGGTGTCATTCAATTAATATGATACGTTGGAAACATTTTTGGTAAAATAAGCAAAATCAGCTTTTCAGGATGTACATTGAATGAATATAATCTTTGGCTTAAGCATACTTGTTTTACCAAATATCGCTAAAAGAATAAAACCATCGTCTAAGAATTTCCAAAGATTATCATGCACAATTTTCAATTTTGTAGGGATCTATAATTTTACTTTTTACAATATTAGCTCTAAATATTCCTCTAACATAACTCTTCTAAATAATGTTGTTTGGTTTGATTATAGATCCTTTAGCCAGTCACTGGGTTTATCTAATGTAGCTCTACATACATCAGTACTGCGGTGATATAAGATTTCATGAATTCCCTCGTCCAGCTTTCAAGTTTCCCCTATTAGTCTGATTGATTTCGAGGAAATATAAGGTGTAATCGGAACAAATGTTACCAAGACATGTTTTGTATCATTGGAAGTAGAATTTGATATACTGCAAAAATAAAAACTCGGTCAGACGCCGATTCCCCTTATATATATATTTTTTTTTCCTTTACCCGTCACTTGATCCAATTATTTCAAGATGAGTTTGACTGTGCTTGCTCTCTGGTGATCCGTGTTCAAACTCAAGTGTCGGCAGCGACACTTTATTCGTATATGACACATTTACACGTGCTCGATATTTAATTTGCTTTCTGTTTCTTTCTGTCCCTCTTGTCTTGAATATGTCCTCTGAATGTCAGGTTTTCCAAGCTTCCTTTCTTCATTGTCTTAGATATTTCAACTCTATTCCTGATTCGAGTGATCTTTTTTTTCTATTTTTCTTAAATCTCTCCTCCATCTTGGGAAATATTTTACGGCCGTTTTTCTAAGTAACACTTTCTTTGTAAATAAGGTGAAACATGGTTCTTAGCCACTTGAGTAGTTTACACGTGTTTTCATGGACAGTTATTCTCGAATGTATCTTACGAATTATTCGAACATTATGATGTTAATTTCTAATGTTTAATAGTTGATGTTATGTTTTCCGATTGTACAATACAATTTGTAACTGCTTTATACTCTTGTAGATTAGATAGTATCAGCAAATATTCAAGAGGTAGATTTGAAACTGGGCTTTATTTGGATTGTTCTGGGTCAGTGAAGTGAAAAACCAACCAAGACTGAACAACCCAAGTGTGAATGTTAAGCAACGTAGTTATTTTATTTAATGTCTGCATTTTAGCAGTTCTTCTTGAATGCTGCTGATTGAAATGTTGCCTGTTGTATTATTTACGGTACAAACACATATGTCTTGTGTTCGGGTTCTAAGAGGAATGCTGTCTTACAAGTTTAAAAAATCTGAACATTCATATTGCCCTTGTATTCCTAATCATTGGGTTCTTGCGAGGATGTAAAAGTACGCTACATCCTTCGATGCTACGAGACGTTTAGTACCATATATGTACTTAATAGAAATCGAAAGAATTTCTTTTTTTTTTGTTATCTGTAAGTGATTCACATCCATGTACTTATTTATATATAAATATGGGTGCACAATCCTTCCTAGAATAGGTAATTACGTTCAGTCTTAAGTTCTTCATAACAAAACTTCTTCCGATAAGAAAGAAAGTTTTATAAATGGTGCTGGGTTTCCCGATTTACTGACTACCATCTACGCGAAAACCGCGGTGTCACACATCCTTTCCGGAAAGGTTGTTGCAAGCGTTTTACGAGCACACTTCTTTGTACATGCAATCTTCATGAGCAAACATCGATGCTGGGCTTCCTGTGGATGCTGACCAATTGACTTCTCAGCTATTGGATTCAGCTAATGTAACAGAGGCAGATGAGGGAGAGATTATTTTCAGCATGGAAGAGTGGTTTCCTTCCGTGGAGAATGGAGCCAGGTTTCTGGATATTAAAGGAACTCTTGACAGCATTACGTCTGATGTGTTTCAAGATAATTTCCATGATGTGATGCGAGGTTATTTGCCTGAGAATCTAGAATAGCCTGATATGGATGAAAGAAATTATTTACTGTATTTTCCGCCATGGAAGACGCACCCTAATATTGGAAAGAAATTTCTAAGAAAAAAAAAGTTATTCTCATAAAACATACTGGCGTCACGTATTGTTTACATTAATTACTTGTCCAATTTTGCTTGTATGGCAATGTCACATATATGATAAATCTTTCATTGTTCAAGTGTAGTTTTATTTTCATAAAAATTAATTAAAAATTTAAAAAATATGCATGTAAAAATATAAAACAATCAAAGAAATTTTAATCATCCTCAAATCCCAAGAACTCCTCACTACTGGATTCATGTAAAAGCTCTTAACTATCATCTGCAGAGTCATCACTAGTGTCAGTCATGTACAATAAATGCTCCTCGCTACCATCCATGTCCTTACTTATACCAAACTTTTTGAAAGACTTTACAACAATTTTAATATTATTAGCATTCCAAGATTTCAACAGCCATTCACCCTTCCACGTGATGCCATTTCATGTCTTCCCTCTGTCATCCATTTAGACCATTCTTCACGCATGTTATTCTTGAATGGTTTGTTGATGATCACATCTATTGGCAGCAGTAAGGCTATCCGGAATTATAGCTAATGTTGTGTTGATTTCTCTTGCTACATTTTAGTGTTGTCTGTCTTGTGTGCACTGAACTGATCCCATACTAGTAATGCATTTTTTCGTAATAGGCCACTTGGCCGATTGGATCACACATTTTTCCATCCACACTTTAACTCCCACTTCATCCATCCAGCCTTTGTGCTGCACAATAACATGAATTCCATCTGGCAATTTTCA